>JAQFVV010000122.1:2234118-2450597 GCA_028023455.1 Epiperipatus broadwayi
AGGTGTAGTATTTTAAATCAAAGTTGTGTGATATATAAGTGGATTTGTTTTTGTGGAAAAGCACATATAGATGAATATCTGTGTACTTTGGAGAAGTGATCAAAGGAGCATTTATTGTAGTATAAATGAGTACAAAAATCAAGACACGCGAATGTTAAAAATGATGACTTATCCCCTTCTGTATTTTTTGATAATAATGTTACATGTAAGTATGGTTTTGATTTTGATGTTAATAAAGTTAAAATTATATGTATTGAAAGAAATAATAATAAACTTAAAAATAGAGAAGATATGATAAAAAAATATGGAAAGCATCATTTCATAAATAGACAAGTTGCAAAAATATAAATTAATAAAATGTGGAAAAAATGATTTATGACATACTTGATTTTTTGTGTACATTTATAACATATTTTTGTAATAGGATTTGAATATAGTTAATAACAACAACTTAAATTGTTGAAAGTACTTCGATTTAAATTATAATTGATATGTTTAAAATTGTGTTTACTATAATAATTGTTGTATTGTTTTGTGGAATTATATATATATATATATTATGTTATAGCATTTACTGTTTATTTTTAAAAAAAAAAAATTACTATTTTTTTTTTTTTTAATGTACTAATTATTTTTATTATTGCTTAGAGAACTGCAGCAGCTATATTATATTTAGAAAAAAAAACATAGTAACAAGTGTAATGATTTGCATTTATGAGTTAAATATTTTATAATTAAAATGTTAATTTTTTCATGTTTTAAATTTATCATAACATATAAAACACAAATTTGAATATTATTGCCAGAAGCAACAAAATGATATATATATATATATATATATATATATATATATATATATATATATATATATATATATATATATATATATTAATATAAATAAAAAAAAAGAGGTAAATTTTATTTAAATTTTATTTTAAATATTTTTTTTTTACTCTTTTCACAGGTAGAAATTAATATTCATAAATAAAATAAAATAAAGCTTGGATTAAAAGATTAATTTGCATTATGTTTTCATCAAAGTTTACGTTCTGGAAAGATTATAAAAAATTAAATGTGTATATATATATATTTGTTAATTCTAATATTTTCATGAAATAAAGTTGTCATATTATTATTATTATTATTATTATTATTATTATTATTATTATTATTATTATTATTATTATTATTATTATTATTATTATTATTATTATTATTATTATTATTATTATTATTATTATTATTATTATTATTATTATTATTATTATTATTATTATTATTATTATTATTATTATTATTATTATTATTATTATTATTATTATTATTATTATTATTATTATTATTATTATTATTATTATTATTATTATTATTATTATTATTATTATTATTATTATTATTATTATTATTATTATTATTATTATTATTATTATTATTATTATTATTATTATTATTATTATTATTATTATTATTATTATTATTATTATTATTATTATTATTATTAGCGGCATATTCCGTGTAGTGAAAAAGCTAATTGCTGATGTTTCAGTACAACATCCCTTAAATAATAATATGATATATATATATTTATTTAGTGATTATTCAGAGGTTATACATATATATATATATATATATATATATATATATATATATATATATATATATATATATATAACCTCTGAATAATTACTAAATATAATGCTGCAAACAAAAGCAGGATGTTAGACTTGAATGGTTCACTGACCAAACAACTAACACGTTAGGCAAGCCAAATTTATATCCTAGAAAGATAAATAGATCAATAGTCGAGATAAACACAATCTCTTATGAATAGCCAAAATATTAACACTGATGAAGAAATGATAACATCAGTTATACAAGTGCCCAAAAATAAAAATGTTGGCTCAGTACAGAAAGGTTGTTCATGTCATCTACTATGATAATAAAAATAATAAGTGTAAATAATAACAACAATAATGAATAAGCATTATTAAAGCAAAACACAACATCAAGTAAACTTAACAGGAGGAGACTTCATATATACTTATAAATTATTACTGATGTTATTATTGAATTCATACATCATTAAAAGGGTTGTGTTATATTTAAAACTCTGCCTTCAACAGATATTTCAATCATAGAACATCAAATATGGTAACTATTCTAATAACATGAATATATCCAAAACCAAATTATTTTCATAAAATAAAAAGTTATTTTACTTTGTTTTACGACAGTGATATTTCTTAAAAAGTAATATTTTTTAAAATAAAATATTTTTTTTAATATTTTTCTGTGAATTAATATGTCAGGGGTCTCTCAAAAACATTTTAATTACTGCAAGCTTCACTCTTTACTTAAACTTAGCATTATTAGACAACAAAAAAGATCCTAGTAATTTCATAGTGAGATATATTATTACCTTTATGATAAAATATCTCCAAGGGTACAATAAAAATAACAATTATTTTAATTATACTCTCTTAATTTTGAATAAGACAATTTACTAGAAAATCATTCAGAAATAACAAGTGGATAAGGGTTTTATGGACCCTCAAGATATCACTAATGCATTCTATATAACTACTTTTGAGCTTAAATTAAACAATTTTGTCATTTTTTTCTAAATAAAATAAAACGATTTCAATACAAAATCAGTTACCTGTTAACACACAAAATCAATTATAGTGATCATTTAGTAATGAGCAAATAAAAAGAGGTAATTTATTAGATAATTTCCTTACATTTAAAGTGCAATTTTCATAAAGTAACTCATTTCAGATGAGATATGTTAATATATTTTCAGTGCATCCAATTAAAGATATATTTATAGTAAACTTTGTAATATTTAGATTTCTGAGTAATATACATATGAATGTTGAAATAATCAAAAGAAAATTAATGATAAAAGTAACATTTATTTTTGAGAATAAACACACTTAACTTACAAAACTTTATTATCTTACAATATTACTGGAGTAAATCATTTGAACATTTTATTATGCAATCAATCATGAAGGAAAATTATAACTGTATAGTTTACAGATGAATGAACAAAATAATCTAATATAATTACCTCTATAGATGTTAAAGAATTGTTACAACTTTAGAATAATTTATTTTTAAAAACTGAATATCTTATAATAAAATAAAATATATAATATAATACACTATCTCAAATATAATATTATACCACACAATTCATTTAAACATATTTATATTACTTAGCTATATTAAGCTCCCAGAACATTTTTAAATAGTATTTGAAAACAAAAATTTATAAAATAATTTTTAACATTAAACCAACAAGGAAATTAGGATAAAAATTTACATCTCATGCATATTCATACAATAATCCATTTTTTACCTGAAAATAAATAAAGTAATAATTTATATATATATATATATTAACTAATTTAAAAATTATTTAATTAAATTAATTTTTATCACAGTTATCGTTAAATAAGCATACGTCTTAATAAACTTATTTAATAAAATGCATTTTATTAACAGATAATTTAAATACTAACTTATTAGTAAAGATTCAAACTTAACTTTAGATTTTAACTCTAACATTGACTTTTAGCCCAATAATAGTCAATATTAAGGTTGTTTTGCTCATATCATTTTTTTTAAATATAATCACTAATATTTCAGAATAATGATAATAAACAAAACTATGCATTTTAAAATAACACAAATTATTAAAATTACTTTTAAAATTATTGAAAACTATAATAATTATTATAACTTGACTCAACGAATACATAAACATGTAATTATTAAACAATGTGACAGTTGGCATACTACAAAAATTAAAATATTGATTTTTGTTCTTTCTTTAAATACTGAAAAATTATATCACAATACATTTAGTTATATGGATAATGACAAAGGTCGCATAATGATAACTATTATTTTACATACAGGGAAGAATTTGCTAAATATGTCGTGTATATATATGTAACCCATGAAAACCTTCATCTATATATTCTATTGATAATTTTTTTTTGTTTTCCTAATAATTAAACAGTTAAAATTGTTTCATGCATAATTACAACAGTAAAAAGCATCTTTGCGTTTTTATTGAATATATACCACATCTAATATTATACTATTACTACTGTTTTAATATCCAAAAATCAATTTAATATTACTTATAAAATATAAGTTTTATATTTTAACATCAATTTTCATGATATTATTTATTTCTCATGTTCACAGTATATTTTGTAACCCCTTACCACCAATCACCATCACTAACAAATATCCGAGTGTGCCAATTCTATGGATCATAGAATAAACTATCGAACTAATTTTATCCTAAATTTACTTATGAGGCTCTTAAACAAAGTTTCACCTTAGCTAAGCTCAGTTGAGGGATACAGAGGTGTATGAGGTGTAAAATGTACATTAGATGTGGGGAAAAATATTACAATCAATAGGAATAAAACATCTACCAAATTCTAAAATAAATAAGATTTATATTGGTAAATGTTCTACCATCTAAAATTAACTAATTATAATCTATACTTCACCTCCTCCCATCATTCACATGCATTGAACAACGTCTACCATATTAGAAAATAAACTAATAACTAAAATATAATATTTAAAAACTATAATGTATAAAAAGTTGGATCTGAACTTGAACTAAACCTATCATTACTAAATTTTAATTATACACTAATCTAATCTAATTAACTGAATTAAAATTTGAAGATCTCAGGGATTTAACTTATGACATGGCTTAATCTAAAATCTCTATCTCTCAATAACTATGATTTAATATTATGAAAATAATAATATAAATTAAACAATACCCTAACTAAATAATGACAGTTATATAATGAAAGAAATTGGGCCTATTTTGATTTTAATTCATCATCTAAACAATTACTAAATAATAAAACCCTTGTAGAAACTCAGTAAATAATTGGCATCTCATACAGTGTTTGAATCAAGAAAATCAATATCATCATATCTGGATGTTTATCATAATTAAAGGAAAATACAATTATATCATATTAAACAAAATAAATATGTGAACATGTGTGGAAATATGAAACACAAATGTATGTTAAAGACAAATTCTAAATACAATGTTGAATAATAAAATATTTATTAAAAAAATAAGAAAAATAGTTAAGCATACATTTAATCTTTTTCTCATTGATATAAGTACTAATTTTGGATGTATTTAGCATCACTGGTTAAAGTTTACATAAAAATAAATAACACCATATAATCTCTTACATTTCAAACCTAACACATTTCATCCATCAAAACATCCTGATAGATTTGTGAAAGACCTTATATTTTTAACATTAAATAATGAACCCAAATAAAATCCATATATTTTACTGTAAAAAATGGTTTTAGTTATCAGTTACTTCTGATAAACCTATAGAACTGAAGAAATATAACCTTATACTTCTAGTAATCAACTACCAACTTTATTTTATATTCAACATTTTGTTTTATAACACTCAGTTATCAATTAACCTAATAAATCTATGACAAACAACAAGGGTATAATATTTTAATTACACTATAAAATAAAATTAAAATTTTGCATTTTACTTCACATGCACATTAACTATAACTAAAGTAAAAGGGGCTTGAAACCTAAGAATAATATCAAACTATTTTTTGCAAAATGAAATAAATAGCTCCATTAATTAAATATATTCTCACCAAACTATACCTTGCAAAATGAAATAAATAATTACATTAATTAAATATAATCTTACCAAACTATATCTTGCAAAATGAAATAAATACCTCCATTAATTAAATATATTTTGCCTTTGCAATCTTGAAGTTAAGTAATGTATTAAATAACTATGTTTTATTTTGCCAAAATTAAAATAAATAATTCTATTCATTAACTATGTTTTATATTTGCTTGCTTACTTACTCAAATGATGATTGAATGATAAAAAAATAATGATATGAAACCTAAATGATCACTACAAAAATGTTTTAAAGTAATTAAAGTTATACATTAATAATGGATTTTTCTATATCTTTCAAATTAACACTTTATGCATGAGTCTGTATTATGCTGTATGTCAAAGGATAAATAATTAATACTAATCAATCTTATCGGTTTGCTAATGAAGTTATAATATGATCATATTACGGACAAAGGCAATGGACAATCAAGCTTTAATCACTAACTTTACTACAGCTGTTTTGTAAGAAAATCTATTCTGCTTTTATTTTTATTTTTATCAATAAATTATCTAGATGAGTTTGTTGGCAATATTATAGACTGAGAAGTTTTACAGCAAGTGAGGAGTGCAATTAATAAAGCAAAGCCATATAATTTTATCCATTTTATAAATTCATTTCTTTTATTAGTTTGGAAATACAGGTAAATATTAACAGTACATTCAATTGTGCATTTAGTTTTATATTTTTAAATAGAAAAAATAGAAATAATTACACAAATGTTCTAATAATAATGACAATAAAATTAAATGATTCATATGCATCCTTTTAAATCTTCTTTTATAACTAGCATCAAATTTATCAAAAAGAGTTTTTAAAATGTTCAATAAAAGTTGACATATTCTCCCGACATAGTAATGGTATACACATGCTGCAGTTATTCAATTAATACTATAATTAAAACTTAAGACAAATAATTTTGAAAATAAACAAACATTCTACTTTCTTCTTTCCCATTAGGATTAAAGTTTAAATAAAGCGTATTTACAATACTATTACACAGTCCAATTTTTTAATAGTGGCAATTTAAACTTAAATAATGCATTTCAGACAATGGTTGGAGAATCTAAATAGTCAGCCAAGGATAGGACCAACATATCTGTTAGTGTTGTTTCAGTACTCATATCTGTGAACCAATAATATATTTTATACATTCCGCTTGAACTTTGGAAGAAAAAAATTATACTATCAAACTTTATTAATAAATGAATTTAAAGATGACAGTATTGGAAGATCTTTTAAAAGTCCCTTTCAGCAATTAGCAGTTTGTAGTCGTAGTTAGTTGTTGGAGTAGTCTTCTAGAATTATCAAAATCCCTTTTTATAGATTTTTAAAATAATATCAAACACCTTTTCTCTTCCAATAGTCCAAGATATTTGAAAGTTCAAAGATCCCCAGACAGAGACTAATTGCTCTTCCAATTACAATAAAATTTAATTTGTGCAAGAAACATAGTCTTGAAAAAAAAACAAAAGTGGGAAAGAAAACAAAATTCTGTCTTTTAAATAAATAAATAAATAAATAAATAAAATATTTAATTGAACTAAGAATTAAATATTCTGTACTTCAACACAACCAAATAAAAACTAATGGCAATTGCTTTAATAAATAAAATATTTTCTAGGATAGTTATTGTTTAATAATTCACCAGTCCACTACTCAATTAATTCACTTAAAATAATAATTAAGCTGGTTTTAACACTATTATTTACGACATTAAATATTTGGATATGAGATGTGATATTTAATGATTTAATGAAGCATATAAATGAAAAATGAAGTTAAATAATGATATTGACATACATGAATATTTACAAACAATGCACTATAGACATTACACTGATATGACTAGATGACTATTTTAATGATGATGAGTAAAACATATTTCACTGTTTATACTATAAATTAAAATATGTAAAGCAAATGAACTAGAGAATCATTCAAACAAGTCTTAATATTTATTTGTGAACAAGTAAAACTAATTAGCATCAACTCAAACTGAACTGACTATGTTTATAACTAGCCACCCCCTATCCTATCATTCATTATACCCTAACATAAAATAATAAACATTCAACAATTTTTAATTACATCTCTGCTTACTTTTAATCATAGTTTTAACTCGTAAATAAAAATTTGTAAAAATTTCACGTTTTTTTTTTTTTTTTTAAGAATATAATATCAGATGTTACTGATATAATACCATACAATTATAATTAATATTTCTGGTGCCAAACCAGAATGTCACAATATATATATATATATATATATATATATATATATATATATATATATATATATATATATATATATATATATATATATATATATATATATATATATATATATATATATATATCAACAGATAGCGTTCTACCAAAAACACCATCAAGCTTATGGTTACATAAATGTCAGAGCAAGCATTCACTATCTCTAACTTTAATTCCACTTTCAGATCATGATTTCAAGCTATTTGCTAACATTAGTGAAAGACAGGAATAAGAAACTAGATCGAAACAAACTCTGAGCGTTTATGAAACAATTTCTATTCACCTTGCAAGCACAAATCTTTTAGACACATAATGGCTTCAAACTCAGCATAGCAAGCCAGATAGCTATATGTGTCTGATATCAGTTCAGCATCACCACATAGTAGAAGCCTCTGCAATATATATCATTGCTAGAAAGACACCTAAGGTACATTTATGAAAAACAAAAAACAAGTTAAAAACTTGCTAACACTTGTATTTATGTCAACAAATGGTGTTCTACCAAAGCACTGTCAAGCATATGTTTACATAAACATCAGAGCAAGCATTCACTATCTCTAACTTTAATTCCATTTTCAGATCATGATTTCAAGCTATTTGCTATCATCAGTGAAAGACAGGAATAAGAAACTAGATCTAAACATAAACTCTGAGCGTTTATGAAACAGTTTATATTCAACTTGATGGTGTTTTTGGTAGAATGCCATCTGTTGACATAAATATAAGTGTTAGCAAGTTTTTAACTTGTTTTTTTTTTTTTTTTGTTTTTTCATAAATGTACCTTTGAGGTCTTTCTAGTAATGATATATATTGCAGAGACTTCTACTATGTGGTGATGCTGAACTGATATCAGACCCATATAGCTATCTGGCTTGCTATGCTGAGTTTGAAGACATTACATGTCTAAAAGATTCACACTTGCAAGCTGAATAGAAACTTTTTCATAAATGCTCAGAGTTTGTGTTTAGATCTAGTTTCTTATTCCTGTCTTTCACTGATGATAGCAAATAGCTTGAAATCATGATCTGAAAGTGGAATTAAAGTTAGAGATAGTGAATGATTGCTCTGATGTTTATGTAAACATATGCTTGATGGTGTTTTTGGTAGAATGCCATCTGTTGACATAAATACAAGCATTAGCAAGTTTTTAACTTGTTTTTCATATATATATATATATGTGTGTGTGTGTGTTGTGCGCTTTTATTAGTTTATTCTATTCTAAAATAGAATTTTGTTGTGTAATTTAAAATTTTGTTAAACCCAATACTTACTTAATGAACTAGGAGAGATAATGATGTGTTAATATCATAGGTTTGAACTTGGCTTTAGTTGGTTTAATATTTATAAAGGATATGAAAGGTAAAATAATTATCTAAATATATATATAAGTCATGATATAGCTACAAATAAGTAAACAGTTGATGATATTAAAAAAAATATATAGTGATGTTCAAATTTTGTCTTGTGAACTAACATGCATTATATAAATAGATCAGATTGTCTGTGCACAAATAAAAAAAAAAAGATTGCTGTTTTTTGTTAAATTTTAAATGGGTTTAAGAGTAAATAAATAATATTCATTATATAAAAATATTAATCTAAATTTTAAAAAATAAACTGTATTAAATCTAATTTCTAAAAAAAAAAAAAATACCTTTATTTTAAAATGTTTCAAAATACTAAGATTTCATTAAAAAAAAATAACCAAACATGCATAAATAAAATAAATGTTTAAAACAGAAGGGGGGGGGTAATAAAATTATCAACAAAAATAGGCAGATGAACTTTCATTAAAATTGAAGAGAGAATGAAATTGAAGTCTTAACAGATGGGGGAATAAGTAGTCGAGTTTTTGATTTTTATTTTGAAAAAGTTTTATTAAAATTCATTTAAATATTGTCATTTTTAACAATGGAGAAATAATAAACTTTATTTATGGATAATTTAAAGAATCAGAGGAAGTTTTAATAAAAAATGAATAGCTGATTTAATTGCTCTCTATGGGAAGAATCAACACATTGCTAAGTCTCAAGAATATGTTGAAATCATTATACAAAATATGTATAAATACAATGCAGGACCAAAGAAGTTGTACATCTATTTCTGAAATGTATTCAGTGGATGGAAAAATTAGAAGGACTGAATCTATACTGAAGTGGACAGATTAACTAAATCAGTGCAGGTCCTGATTAATCCAAATAAATGTATCTACTTAAATTATCAACTAAGGCAAATAATGTTAAATGTACTTTGAATGAAGCTAGGTATGTCTGAAAAATTTCATAGTTATATTCATATTTAGAGAATGAACATTTTGAATTGTGAAACGATTAATATGATGGTAAAATGTAAACATTATTTTTTGAGAGAACTTATATCTTGAAAAACAAAGTAAAAAATAACCCCTTGTAATATATATATATATATATATATATATATATATATATATATATATATATATATATATATATATATATAAAATGGGGGTGTTAATTTTATTTGTTAAATATAGTTCTTCTTATAATTAGAGGGGATTTAGATTAATAGATAAGGAGTTACTAAGTGACTTAATCTGATTGTCTATATTAATTATTATTTTAAAATTTCATGTTTATTAAATAGTCTTATAGATTTAAATAAATAAATAATTACTGTCATACATCAGTAATGAAAATATAATAAAATATTTAATGGTATATATGTAATGAAGAGTGATATAAATGTGTCCAAATATACCACATTTAAAAAAAAAAGGATATTTTGAAAATTTATGTCTGTTATTTTTATTATTTGCAAATCACAATTTAATATAGTGATAGATAATATAAGTGGTTTTAAGTAGTAATTTGCATAATCAGATAATTTTAGAAAATCTATTAATAGGTATAAGTCAGTGATAGAAAGGTGATAATTAAGTGAATAGTTAGAGCTAATTTCATTATCTGATTTATGATATATCAAAGGGCAGTCTATTCATATTGTAGACAAAAATTTTTTGTAAGAAAAAATTGGGACTCAAATTGAATAGTATATCCATAAAGTTATCCTTGGATTGTAATTTTACAAAGTGAACTGATTTATAATTTTAGTAGTTAATAATAATATTGCAGGAAGAAAATAGATAAATCAATATCAAGAGTTAAATATCATGGTGCATGTGGGTTAAGCAATCGTGAATCTCACCATGTTGTAATAAAAGTTTTGTAGAGAACAATAATATATATGTTAATGATTTTTGTTTTATCTTGATAATATGAAACCAAAATTATAGGGGATTGATGATAAAAACATAAAGGAAAGGATAAGAAATCTCTATCTAAGATAAATATTTAATCCAAAAGATATAAAAAAATTATATGTATTCAAATGAGAAATATCACAACAGCACTGGATCATCTGAAAGTATATATTTTGTTTAGTTTTATTATAAATATCAGAAATAAAAATTACAATTAATTTTTTATAATATAATTATATTATGTGAGTATTTAACATTAATGCTCAGGTTGTTTAAAATTACTTATTAAGCAAAATGTTTAGTAATACTTTTTTAAATGTTGTGATTAAAGCGTTTTTTTTTTAAATTAATTTCAGTATCTAGTGTTGCATTTCTTTTGTGAGGATCATCTTCACTACATCACATGAACCTGGAAAATACAGTATGAGATTGAAGTAATAAAGTAATCTATTTTAGAACCATAGAGCAGTAAATTAAGCACACATTTCTTAAGAGATATTTTACTTACTATAAGCTGCCTTGATTACATAAATCATTTATAATATTGCAAATTATTAAAGCATGCTTATTAATAATATATTAAGTGATGAATTACTTAGTGAAAATATTAATTGAAATTACAGTTTAGATAACAATATTATGTAATAGCTAAAGTTAAGAAGCATAAATACAAATAATAGTATAAGTTTGATTATACATTTAGGTTATAAGTCTTTAGTTAATTAGTGCACTACTCATGGATATCAGTAAAATCCCTCATGATATTCTATAGGTAGTATGAAGAATGAATAAAAATATATCATTATCCTGAGATTTCCTTATTGTATAATTATTCTTATGACTATTGCAAATCATAATTATCTAAAATAATAAGAATACAATTTTATTTACAACCAAATGAAATATTAATTTATTAAATAATATAATTAAAATCTAATAGCAACATATACCTTCTTATATTTATTTGGATATTTTTGTATTTGTTTAATGTTAAGGCAATGTAGGTATCACATTTGTTATAATCAATTACACCTTATTTTGAACTGTTTAATCATGTTAAAATGAATCTATATAAAGAAACATATTACCTAAACTCAAGCATGATAGTTGAAAAATTTAGTTGAGAAAATGGTAAGTCTAGTAAATAATACCTAGTCAGAGTCAAAGTATGGCTGAATGTAGGGACTTGACCCATCTGCTTAGTGTTGTATCAGCTATGGACAGGGCAATATACAGTAATCAAAAATTTTGAAATGGGCAAAAAATATAATTGTCATTTATGAGCACTTTTGACTATCTCATATTCTTTGTTAAATAATACTTTGAGAAGTTAACATTGCCATAAGTATGTGATCTTAGCATTAGCTGCCTGATTATTGATTAAGTCTTGCTTGTATTTATATATTAGTGTAGCTTCTTTTATTGTCATTGAATTGTTATTTCTTTTAGTTTGCAATATTTTTTACATTAGTATAATTGAAATTAAAACTATATTATTATGATCATAGAAAATGAAAGCTGATATGTTATTATTAACTTTCATATTTTATTTAGTACTTTGAATCCTGTTTTAATAACGACAAGTTGTCTTTAGTTCCTTTCTTCAATGTTGATTTTGATTCCCCTATATATCCACTACCACAACTACATATCCATTTATAAATGATGCCATTTTTATTTATAAATGAGGATTTATCTTTGGAGTTATTTATTAATTTATTTAATGTAGGAGGTGTTTAAAGTACACTGTGACATATACCTTTATAAATTTCCTTATGAAATTTGCTTATACTATATATATATATATATATATATATATATATATATATATATATATATATATATATATATATATATATATATATATATATATATATATATATATAAATAAATCATATAATAATAATTCAAACAAATATATTTAACACAGTATTCAAAATTAAATAATATATTCTTTACCAGAAGTACTTCATTTTATTTTTCTTTTACCAACTATTTAAACGTATAAAGTGAAATAAAAAATTTATTATATAATGTATTAAAACCTTTTTGCATATATAATAATTGAATTTAATAGCTGATAATTTGTTCACCAAATATTATCTACTGGATTACAATTGTAACTTTTTTTGACCAAACATATATTTATATATCACAAATGCTTTTAATTTGTATAGCTTGCATATATACATTAAAACTGTAGTATATATAAAATTTGAAGAAAACCTTTTAATGTAATTATTAAAAAAAATTGAGAGATTACATTCTTATAATTATATTCACTCATTGACATCTAGAAAATAATAATAATAAGAGAAAGTACTGTTTCACAGTTTGATTCTTTAAAAAAAGTAGAAAGTTTTAACTTTCATCACAATTAAACACAATCTGATTTTTTTTTTCATTTCAATAATTTTTGTTCCCTACCGGAAATTAATAACTGACTCGTTATCAATAAATTATGGCTTTGTAATTATTTTGATGTTTTGTCTGCATTGTCTTTGAAATTTATACATTCATCATTAAATGCTATTACCCATTTCAAATTGTCAGTTGAACACTTCAAAAATTAAGCCTTTTTATTGCAATATATGAATATTTTATTTCTCTGCGACTATTAAATTAATACATTTAAAATTATTGCTTAAAATGATACGTTTATATCTTCAAAATACAAAATCGTCGAACATTTACTTTTAAGCATAGAAAAAAAATATTTTGCAAAATAATGTATCACATCAGAATTCAGAAAAGATAAAATATACAAAAAAAATTTAATGTGTTTTCAACATAACATGAAGAAACATTAACACATGTAGTTATTTATAACACCCTGAGATAATAAACGGCTTCTTTCATATTATAAAATGTATTTCATTTATAAACTATCATGTTCTTTTTTGTTTATTTGAATTTTTTTATACATATGTTTCATTGGAGGAAAAGGGGGGGGATTACACATTAATTAGTGTATACTTATAAAAGACATATATTGTTTTTCCGATCTTTTCTCTTCATCTTATGTAACTTTAAAAAAAAAAAAAAGTCAATTTTCATTATTTGTTATTGAATTAACAACAACAACAACAACAAAAGCATATTTTAATTTTATATATGTTAAAATAAATTTAAATATATTGCCATGAAATTAATTATTTTTATGCATTAATTAAGTTCTAACACTAATAAAACTTCATAAAAATCGATTAAACATATCACTCTCTTGTCACTCTTTTTATTATAATTTATTGTTTCAATCATTACGGTTTATTTTGAGTTTTAAATTAACAAAATTAATTCTCATAAACTTGTTAATATTGATTTCTATTTTTTATTTTATTTTTAGAATTCATCTCTCTTGAGAAGCAATAAACGAGTGGATTTTTCCATTATTATTATTAAGAGGCAACAACGCGGATAATGAGAAATCGATCTACCAATTAAAACAAACATTAAGTTTAATGACTGATAAAATGTGGTTAAGCATGGAAAACTGATTACAATCTCATACTGGCTAATTTATCTCATTAATATAAAACATAATAAGTAAAAGTAAATATATTACTATTACATCGCAAAGTATTAAATTTTATATGGTCTGTCACCTACATAAAATAAGAAATAACTACTGTATATCATTATTATTACATGGTAATAAGTTGACATCAAAGGTAATATGATTGGCTATGAACAATCGTGGTTATATGCATGGCTGTTTTCCAATGTCTAAACTTTTTAAAAACTAAGTAAAATCAGTAGAAATGATTAATAAAAATCAGATCAAATAAAATAAGCTTAATAGACTTATTTATATTTTTTTTAGAAAAAAATAATAAAAAATGAGAATCGGAATTATTTAATCGAATAGTAATAATAGAAAGGACAAAATTACTACCAAAGTCTGTAATCAGGTTTACTAAGAAATTATTTACAAACAAATTTATAATTTAAATTTAAATTCAAATCTTATATGTAACTATCTCTCTCTCTACCTATCTATCTATCTATCTATCTATCTATCTATCTATCTATCTATCTATCTATCTATCTATCTATCTATCTATCTATCTATCTATCTATCTATCTATCTATCTATCTATCTATCTATCTATCTATCTATCTATCTATCTATCTATCTATCTATCTATCTATCTATCTATCTATCTATCTATCTATCTATTTACCTATCTATCTATTTACCTATCTATCTATCTATCTATCTATCTATCTATCTATCTATCTATCTGTCTATCTATCTATATGTCTGTCTATCTATCTATCTATCTATCTATCTATCTATCTATCTATCTATCTATCTATCTATCTATCTATCTATCTATCTATCTATCTATCTATCTATCTATCTATCTATCTATCTATCTATCTATCTATAAGGATAGATCAACATATCTATATAATATAATATACTATATAATCTCAATACAATGGATGCCACTCTAAATAAACATTGTTACTTATAATGTTGACTTTAATTTATTTTCAATACAGTGCTCCTTTAAAAAGCTAATAACATAAAAGTATATTCAATGAAAGACAGAACAATTATTTACTGCAAGATAAGAATTTATTTTGAAATTATTGTAATTTTAATATCTTTTAAACAAAATTATTTATTATCAAACTTTAGGAAAAATCAATTAATAATATCACTTATTTAAAAGATGGCCAGAACTAAAATCTGGTCTTCAAGTAATGATTTAAATTAATTTCATTTATAAAATAATTTTTGTTGTTGACTTCAATTATTTTAAAATAGAAAAAGATAAATATTAAAGTTAAAAAACTATACAAGTTGACTTGGGTTGACCAATGAGAGGTGGATAAATATTTTTTGATATAACTTTAGCCTGTTTTTTTAAAAAAAAAAATAGCACAGCAGACTATCTGAGAGAAAAAAAGATTCAAGAAAACATAAGGCAGATAAAAATTTATTTCTCATGAAAAACAATTTTAAAACATAAAAATATTTACAGTTTTATGTAGTAAAAATCATCTGTAAATCATAGTCTAATATTATAAAATATTTTCAAGAAATTATTAACACCATCAAATAAGCTAAACTAATCTTCATCATGACTAAATTGACAATCTTGACCATCTTCTTATAGCTAAAACAATGCCCAAAGAAGATTGAAAAATAAAAGTTGTTATTTTAAGTGTGCCTATGATAACTATGAGAAAGAAAAAAACAATTATATTGTTTCAAAAAAATATAACTGTGGTCACATAAGAAAGCATTAATTTATCTATTTTAAATTAAGCATTTTTATTGATCATAGATTAAATGTGAAAAACAGATTAAAAATCCCTAGAACTAAATTTGTAAAATTTTATACATATTTTTTTGATATATTTTTAAAAAAATTGTAAATTTGATAGAATTATTTCATAGAATATTAAAAATAGTTAATTAATTACATAGAATATATATGAAAAGGATAATCTTTATTTTGCATTAAACAATTAATTTATAAGAAATATTTTTCTTTTCAAAATTTTGAAGAAAATGTTTAACTTATATTTAGAAAAAAATTGTGTAACTTTTAATGGTAGATGAGCAAAAATAACCAAGATTAACATATACTACAAGATAGAAATTTACATGAATTATCCAATATGTGTTTAAAATTTTACAAGTTTAATGAATACCAGAAAAAGTAGAGAAGAAAAAATTAAACTTATTAATGACTTATTTGAACATGTTTTAAAATTAGTGAAAGATGGGACAATAATGTGAGAATTTGAATATTTAGTAAACTTTTTAGCACATTTTTAAGAGCAAGATTATGTGCATGCAAATTAAAACTATCTAAGAAGGAAGTATGCATCCAATTTAAAATGTTGTCCAGTTAGTGTATGCTTGTTTGTTCATGCTTTGTTATGCTATATATGTCATTTAACAGAGAGAAAATAGAAGAAGTATCTCAACATGCTAACAATGGTAAACATTTACAGGGTAAACATTGTAATATTAAAATAAAAACTGAAATGGGTTTTAAAAGATTTTAAATTTATCAATAATATTTTTTGTGTAAAATGAAATATAAATGCAAAGTATTTGTCATAGTGAAAATTTAATGAATTTATGTTTGCAATTTGCTGTATAATGTCAAAGGTATGCTTAAATATAGGATGAGAGTATTCATGAGTTATAATGTGAATGTGTGTGGGGAGATATAATGTTAATAGTATTTGTTTACAAATGTATACTGTGAGAAATGAAGTGTAATATAATTATCTGAAAGGAATGACAAACTTATAATAAAATATAATGTATTTATGAAAGTAAGGAAGACTGAATATTGATGTAAGACAATATCATGATCTCATTTGTCCCCAAAAAACATGCCATTGATAATAATAATAGGAAATAGTTGTTGTGTAACATGATTGTATATATAGATAGTAAATTATAGGATAGGTAATATTAGATTAAGTTGTTAGTTTAGAATTAGTATAGTAATAGTGGCAAAATCCACAATCAAGGAAATTGAGTTAAAATTCCAGGATATGATAAAATATAATTCTGAAGAACTGAGGAATAGTTAAATGAAAGTAATCTGTGTGATACCCATATATTTATTGGAAATATATGGGATGATTTCCTACAAAGAATTGAGGACAGTATACAATGTAAGTGCTCAGGGAAAAAGATAGGGTAAAATGGGTTTTGAATCATTAAGGTAATGTCTGACAAAATATGACACCTCATATTTAAAAAAAAAAAAACTTCCATCATTTTTATTAGGATATATTATTGAATATATTATTTAATAAAATCAGTTTCTCATTGATAAAGTTTCAGGTAAATAATAATATAGGAGGCATCAAAGATAAATGTAATATTTAAAAGATTTTATAATTTCTTTTTAAATCTTGATAGAGTTACTTGAAAGTAAAACCATATACAGAACAAATATTTTATGTTTGAATAGTAATTTGAATAAATTATTCGATGAGGAAAAAAATAGCTGAGGTCAAAGAACACTATAAAATATAACTGATAGAGAGAATGGAGCATAAATTAATGGTATATAGAAAGAGTTCTTACCTTAGTATTTATTTTAATTATATTATAAATATTGACTTTTATTTTTTTATATTCACCACATTAGTAATAACTTGGTTAATAAGATGTAAGTGTAATATTGTCCATACTCCAATTACCCTGTCACTCAGAACTTGTTTATAACATTTTTTGTGTGTTGTTCTAGCTATTTAGGCCATTTTAGTGATCTTTTATGTCAGACCCCCTCTGTGGTAACTTATCACCTAAATTCCACTTAATGTTCACAATATTCAACTAAAATTACTAATAATAAGTTTTCCAATGTTTTTTTTTTTTTTTGATTTTATATAAATATATTTAACTTTTCCATTTCAAAATTGCTTTTCTTCATATTACTTTTCATTCTTTCAAACAGTTTAAAGATGACCACTGCCCATAGCAGGAAAAAAAGAGCAGTTCTAAGCTACATGATCTAAAACTTTCAAAATTACCCAAACTTTATCCATACTGAATTTCAAACAAAACTTCACTAAAAACATCATCACCAAAGAACTTATTTCAATGTCTCCATCTTCTTGCCCTCTGGATTTTCTTCTTTTTCAGGCTGTGTTTTGCTCTATCAAAGGTAACAAGCAAGTCAAAAAGAACAACACACCAATCATAATGTTATTCCAAGTACAATGGGAAAACTAAAATTACTCATCAACATAGGACAAAAATCAGCCTGTTGCATCTAAGCATAACTTAGAAATCTCCTCATTCATCCCTGAAACCTTTAAAGACTTAACATATGGCAATTCCTCCATAGTTAAGGTGACATATGGGTCCTACTATCAATCCACCAGGGCAACCAAGTCTATCAACATTGTTCCTTACCAAAGACTCTTCTTTGCCCAAACTACACTCCCTTTCCATATCCCCTTCCCATTTAGTATTCCCTTTCTTTTCACCATATTGTACTTGAATTTCATTTTGCCTTGTAATCACATCTTTGTAATCCTTTTTTAACTATTGCATTTTATATCTTTTTGAATAATAAAGCGTTCATCACTGAGAAAAAAATTAAATATAAAATAAATTTTAACTATTATAAGATTATCAATATATTAGGAGTTATAAAATACCAGGGAATATGGAAAACGATTGTGAAAATACCAGATGACTCATGAATGATGTAACTAAAGCATATTAGTATGAAAGTATACATAATAAAAAATATAATAATATTAAAAAAAAACTAACCATAAAAAAGAAGTAAAAGACAAACTAAGGGAAGAGTTAAATTTATATAATAACCCTTATGTACTTGTAAATAATGTTAATAATTTGTTGTCAATGTAAAACAGTTTAATGCTTATTTTTTTATTATTAAAGAATTATTTAACGTTTTTATGTATAACTGTTTGTTATTTATTCTTAGTGTTGTAAATAAATGAATATTTTGATTTCAACTTTGTGATAGTAATTTTATTGTCTGAGAGTCATTTCTATCACAAAGTCATATCAATAAAGCACATTATCCCCAAAAAATTATACATACCAAGTTATGATTACATGCCTCATTTGAGATGCTATGCTTAATAGTGCATAACCCTTACATTAGCTATAAATTGCTTTAAATTATAACTATATTAAAGAAAGCTTATCATACTTTATATTTTATTAGATGCAAAAGAATTTTGAGGAGCCACATGAAAAATCATATTAAGTATTACAAAAAGGAGAGCATACAATGGAAGTTAGCAATATATTTGAGTCACATTCTAAATTTGTAATTTAAGCTGAAATATATGTTATATCATAAGTTAAAAATACAATTTACTACCCAAATATATTTTAAAGTTTGTAATTCTGAAGGAGTTAATTGCAGTTGGTGAATGCGATCTAATTAAGAGATGTAAATTCATTGAATTAGATGTGGTAGATAATAATGGTGTGATGAAGCTTAAATTATAAAAAAATAGTATTCCAGACTAATTATTGTTAACATAAGTATGAGAATAAATCTTAGGAAAAATACATTAAATTATTTAAGGGGAGGTAATGAGTAGATAATCAGTATTATTTTTATTATTATTATTATTATAGTTAGATTAAGTTTCCAACAGGAAGTTAATCAATGTTTGTAATAGGAAGTATATTTTACTAAGTGGTTGGATCCCAGTAAAATCCCTCTAGAAATTCAATTATTTAATTATCAACCTAATGGTTATATTGTATTTGGAATACAATATTTATGATCTCTGAGATAGCCATAGGATAGCATCAATTTTTTTAAGTAATGTAACTTTGTTAATGTTCTTCATTTGAGAATCTGAAATTATAAGAGAGTAGTTTAAATCATTATTTAAAAGAAATATTATGTTAATCATTGTTTGTTGAGAGGATGATCCTAATGATTATAACAGAATTGTAATAGGAAATTTTTCACAATAGCAATGCCATTGTGGAGTTTATTTTATATACTTCTTAATGTTAAAACCATATCTTATAATTATCCCTAAAGTCTATGTTATGTTTTAATATTTAGCATGTTTCAAGCTTAATAAAAAGTTTTATACTTTATTGTTGTTATACTTGATGGTTTATTATTGGGCTAGTATAGAAGAGAGTAAATAGAGAAAGTAGTGTAATGTAGAGAGGTGTGTTGGAAGAACCGAAAAGGAAAATTACAATATATAAAAAGCAAATATTTCTAAACAAGCTTATTTTATTATTTTTATTTCTTTATTTTTTATGATAAATACTATAAAAGAAAGCATTCAAATCTTTATCTATGATTGAACCATCCCAGACTGGTTGGTCTATAAGAAGTTATTTCACTAATACACACTATCAATATTAATTAAATAATCTATTCTATATGTTCTTTACACTTGATAAATCTCCCCAGGAGAAATATTGTTGTCTGCATTCAAACAAGTAAGATGATAGTTTCATGCACTAACACATACTGTTATAATCAAATACAGAATTATGGAGATTGTTTAATGTTATATTTTAAACAAACATTTAATAACAACATAAGTTACTGTATAGCCTATTCATTTACTTACACACATTTCATAGACTATTAATATGTATCAAAGAAAAATCTTTATGATTATTATACACTACATAAAGAAATATATTTAAAATTTCTTAAAATAGTTAGTACGTTACTATAAATTTATTTTTAAGTTCAATATTTTGTTAAGAATAAAGCAAATAGAAATAAGATGTTTATAACTAGTTATTTTCAAATATTACCAAGGCTTTTTATGTGGTGAATTCATAATGTAGCCATGATAATAGATTTTAGTTGTAACATTTACTGATTTTGTTTGAAATTCATTACTGAATATAAAATAATCTTATTTAAAAAAATATTTTTTATTCGTTGTTTTGTATACTGATCATGATATAGATAGGGTGCTTTAGTTTAAAACATAATTCCAGTAATAGGGTTATTTAAGCTACGCATATAGATTACTAATTTGTTATATGCATGTGCTTTTTTATTGTTTACCATGTAAGTCTTAATTACTTTGGAATTTGAAGGCATAGCTATTGGAGCATAAGTTTATTATCACCCACTTAGCCCTTTCTTAGTGCTGCATGGACATAAAAATTTAAGCATTTTCTTGTGCTTTTCTTTGTCTCACACATCAACATAAAATATATGATAAATGATTATTACTTATCACAAAATAATAAATTTGACTGCATTGGATAGATATTTTTGTTTATAACTAAAATAAATTTTAAATGTTCACATTTTGTTTCTTTAAATATTAAAAAAATGAGATCACAATCAAAACAAAGACTTTACATGTCATCGTTTCTAGAAAGATTATTATCAGTTTATAAAATCAACAAATTATTTAATATATTATTATTTTTAAGCATAAAAACAAATAATTTATTTATTTCTTTTATATCTAATGAATTATGCTTTAAAAGTTTACATTTTTGAATATTTATTGCAAAATTGCTATATTTTCTTACTCGTAAATATAAATTAAATTGTTTGTGTAAAGCTAATCTTGCAATTTGCTTCAGGTTATACTTTATTTTAGCTGCTTTGAAAATAAAATATTTCAAGTCAAAATAAGTTTTTAATAATTTATATTTGTTGATATCTAATAAATATAGTGTAACTTATTTTTAAAAAATATCTAAAACCGTAATAAATTCACAAATGTACACGTTCTTGGGTCAGTGGAACAACAATGTCATAAAATGCTGAACATTTTACAGCCTTGTCAACAGACAATGGCTGAACATGGGAGGTGTGCCTTATGTTTATTGTTAGAATGGGAATTTTGAATTCCCCATCTTCTATGCAATTATTTTAGCAGAATTTTTTATAACAAAATATACCATTTTACATGCATTTTAATGTATAATACTTATGGAAAAATTCACCAGGGAGTGAAGTGGCCAAAATATTTAAATCTTTGGAATAAAACTATGGAAAATATTTGTTAGTTTTAGTTCTGTGCATCACTTATTGATAATACATTTAATCTCTTTGAAAGATTGTAGATTCCTTGCCATCCCCTACATGTTTATTTTAATCTAATTTTTTTTCTCTTCTTTTACATAGTTTTTTTTTTATTTTCATGAATATTTAATTCAATGCAGTCATTTTTATCATAACATTATTTTTGCTTATTTTTAAATAAATTATACAATCAAGCAGATATTTTTCATCTGTTTTATATATAGTATACATTTATGGCTGCAAAAGAGAATTCTTTTAACTGCAGAATAAAATGTATATTTTACAAAGAAATATAATACAAAAGAAAGTTATTTATATATTTTTTTTCTCCAATTAATCTTTTTTATAATCAGACATTCATGTTGACCATTATTAATTTTAAAAAATTGTCTTTATACATAAAACATTATTTTATATCAATTATCTATAATTAAATAGAGTTATCATTTATATTTTTAATTACATTTCTACATTTTCTGGGTGGTCAAAAAAAATAGATTTAATAATTATTGTATATAACGTTGAATGTTAATACATCTGTTTTATGTTAACTTTTTTCACAACCTCTATATTCCTTTGGGTGTGTTAGTATTTTGAACATTAAAATGGGAATATATATATATATATATATATATATATATATAAAAAAAATATATATATATATATATAATTGTGAATGTTTTATTCATTTCATTGATAGTTATCCATTTTTTCACATGATTGTAAATTGTTCCAGAGTGGAAAGAATTACTAAATATAGCAATAGATAAAAATATATTAAATGAATAATAATTTATAATACGTCTATTCAATTATTAAAGTTATTAAATGCCATAGTTAAATAATATAATAGGTTTGTTTAAATTTAAGTGAAAGGTGTAAATTATATAATTTATATCAAAACTTTATCTTATCAAATAATATATAAAAGTTAAGAAATACAGTTTAAAAATTTAAATTAAAAAGAAAAATCTTTCTTTTAATAAGTGAATTTAAAATAAAAAGGAAATCAAGCAATTTAATAATTACAGTATTTTGGAAGTTTACTCAATTAAATAAAGAAAGTGTTTTATTTTTTTTTTTTTTTTTGTAATTAAAATCAGGTGTCAAAAATATTAAAAGTCTTAAAAACAAGATCATCAAAGCCTGTGGAATACAAAATCAAGTGTTAAAAACAAAAAGTAAAACTTATATGATTCATTATTCTTAAAAGTTTTAACCAATATACATTAAAATCGTGATTCTCACATTATTCAAAATACATCAAAATTTCATTTGATGACAAAGTAGACACAGGAAATAACAATTGACTGTTGAAATTAACCATAACTCTTTATAATCTGACCATGATATATTTATAAAGAAATCTCAAATTGAAGAATTAATGCTTAAATTTTATATTGGAAAGACATAAAATTGTTCAAGGACATTATGGCCACTTACAAATTGAATCAATTAATATTTGTCATCACAAGATAAATCAAATTCTGGTTGTAGAACATTTGTTTTGTAAGTTAATAAAAACTATTTAGAATAGTATACTAATGTATTAAACATTTAAATTTTATTTCATTTTATATTTACATCTAACAAATTATGTTTTATTATTTATTAGTTAAAACAGGAAGTAGAATTAAATAAAAATAGAAAGAGAAGTTAGCTGAATTTAAAAACAACTTATGTTAAAAAAAATTTGGAAAAAAATATTTCTTATCATAGTTAATATATATATGTTTATACAATAATCAAAGTACAAGTGAAAAAGTAAGAAATATATACGTAAAATAATTAATAATATTTTTTGTTAAAAGTTTATTTTGAAATTAGATGGAGATCATTTGTACATAAATTAGCACTCCATTTGATTACTAAAAGTTAAATTGTTTGTATATTAAAACTTATTATGTACATGCAATTATGAGATCACTGTTAAATGGTTTATTATTATAAAATACCTATACAGTGGATTTATTTCCAAATTTTGTTTTGTAAATTTGGCAGTGACATTAAAAGAGCTACTTAATTTATTTACGGAATATTATTTTTAAATCAGGATAAAATCAAAAAATCACCTTATATAATCAATTTATTGTTTAAATGAGTTTCAGACTTAAAGTGACCACTCCATAGAGATATCATTGTAAGAAATTTATCAGTTAAAATTAACCTATGTTATATTAGATATATGTGTATGACTGTGATATTGAGATTTATGATTTTAAAATGTGTTACATTTGTGAAGTTGGTTACATGTAAAATTATTTGGGTGTTAAACATCAGAGATTTACTCTATGGTGGATGTGCTACATAATTAATAATATATATTAATAATAGTAATATAATAATAATAACAATAGTAATAAGTTCCATTATAAGACTTAAGTGAAAACCAAATGTTTAAAATTTTAACAAAATAAACCTAGGTCACTTAATAAAACATCATAATTTACCACTGCATATGCAACAAAAGAAAAGTGAAAAAAGATTGGAGAAATGGTGTTATTGAAAAAAAAAAATAGAAAGTTATATTTGTCTGTCATAATATTTTGAAATAAACTGATGTTTAATATTGATTTAAATAATGTGTCACATTTTCTCAAGCAATATAATCCAGTTATAGTTTTGTAAATTTTATGGCTATTTTTTCACGTTATTTTTGTATATTATTGGGTATCAAGCTATTGAAAACAGCTATTTATCTGAGTTAGATAAATCACATTATTGACAAAACAATATTATATATATATATATATATATATATATATATATATATATATATATTATGAAAAACATGAACAATGCTGAAATTGTGTACAAAAAATAGCAAATAAATATTTTCAATATTTCAAGATGATCCAGATGACAATGTAGTGCAGCTGATGAATGAATATCAGATGTTGATTGCAAAGGAAATTTAGAAAAAGCCACAAACAAGATAGTGTAGAGAAAAAAAAAATATATACAGCAGAAAATAAAAAGATGATATACAGCAGAAATACACAACTATTGGGTACTGTCTTCTCAAGTGGTGAAAACAAAATTGATGGGTGTATTGAAAATTTTGGGAAGATATTGGATAATAATTTTTTAATTGAAAATCTAGAACCTAACCTCTAGTAAACAATACATGAAAACTGTTCATCACATATCTGTGTGCCTGACCACTTTTGTATTTAAGCACTTCCTTCTTTATATTCCAATATGCTTTGTAAAAATTGCACATCATAATGACACTTCACTTATATTTCTCTCATTTTATTTGTTTACTTTCAGAATTTTGCTTTTTATGCTAGTATTTTTCATTAGTTCATATGTGTTCCTATGTTCTTGAATGTAACATTTTCTAAACAAGTTTAAAATGTTGTAATTATATGTAAGTCCATTTGTAGATAAATTAGACTTTTTTATTACTATGAATTAAACTTTATATATATATATATATATATATATATATATATATATAGTATATATATATATATATATATATATATATATATATATATATATATATATATATATGTTAAAACGAAGATTTGCACGGGTTAAATATATAAAATACATATTTTGCGGGTTCATCTGTGTTAAAAACTTTTAATACCAATACACTGACGTTTCGACTTGGTCACACAAGCCATCCACAGAGTTATAAAAAGGTAGAAAGACGGTTGTAGAGGCGCTACAATCACTGGTTTGAATAAAACATTAAAAATCCCACCAATAGCAAAAATGGCGCACAACGTGTTTTAAATGTAAAAATGGCACAATTAAGGAAAGAACAAGTTAAATTATAGAAATGTGTAAATAACGGTAAAAATAATTTACGTGCCGTAGGTATATATAAACTCTATCTAGGTGAAATAAAATGTTAAATATGAGAAGTTATATAAAGTTTGATCGTTAGTTGTTTTTTTTTTCTAAATATATAGTGTAATTAATAGGCCGTACAAATGAACACGCTTAGTTTGATATATATATTTTTTTGAAGATATTCTTAGTTAATTAAAAATATTTTACTCAGAAAGTTGCAGTTCCAAAATGATAGTTTATTCTTTGTAGCGACGGATATTTAATATATATTTATGATTCAAATTGTTAGCAATAAATCAAATGCTCACACTCTATTCTATAAATATACCGGATAAATAAAATAGACTTCGAAGTTATTTTAAATAAGTATACATGTAATATATTGACGTTGATATTTTGTTATATAGAGTATTGATTCTTTCATCTTAATAATTGCTTAACAATTTTCACTTTAAACAGAGTCGCTAACATTTTATTAGATAAATAAAGTTGCCGTTTTAAACTGAGTAAAAACTGACGTCTCATGTGTAATTAAAATAGAAATAAACTATATTAAAATTATTAAACGAATGAGTGGAGGAAAGTAGGTCACACGCTGTAGATATGCGTATATAAATGGTCGGAGGTTTTACAAATAAATGTAATAGGTTATTATAGCGTAATATTTTTAGAATAACTTACAGTTGAATTTGTTGTTTTCTTGTTTTGTTTTGAAAGAGAGAGAAAATAGACATTTTAGATATAAGTATAAGATCCGTTTTTCAAAATTGTGTAATATTTAAAATAACTTATACTTGAAGATGTTTTTGTTTTGTTTTTTTCTAAAAAAAAAGAATGGGTATAATAAAATGCGTTTTATACTAGCATAGCGAAATAGAGTTTCGTACGTTAAACTTGATTTTTTTTTTACTATCTATAAATAAGGTTAGATAGACGTAGGTGGACATGGGCGGAGTGGTTGGAACAGGGCGTAGAAAAGACACATAATCGGCGATTGGAATAAGGCAGAGTTAGGTGCGCGGTGTACTGCGTGTTTAAAAATAAAACATAATGGAAGAAACGTTAGTGTATATAAAACAAGAAATGGCCAGAATACCACAAAAGATAAATGAACTGACTCAACAACTCTCGGAAAACACTGCATACACGAACCAAAGAATGGAGGAGTTCAAACGTGAAATGTCAAAGGAAATCGAAACAAGATTTTATAGCTTTAAAAATGAGATACACGAAAGAGAAAAGGGACAATCTTACTCTTGCAATATAAACCAATTTTTAAAAATAAAGATATTTGAGGGACAAACAGATGAAGCCCCTATCGAGCATATTAAAAGCTTAGAAACATATTTCCAAGTGAATCAAATTAATGACTTTGGTAAACTGGCAATTGCCTACAATCACCTCCATGGCGATGCTCTAACATGGTGGCAGTCTTTGTTCCACCATCCCAAAACATTTGAGGATTATAAAAAGGTATTGTTAAAAAGTTTTTGGAGTGAGCAGTGCCAAGATATGATCCTGCAACAAGTCATGCAGGAAAAATATAAAGAGAATACTGGCGAAAATTATTCGAAATTTTTCAGAAGACAGGCAGCTAGACTTCAGACACTGAAAGCATACCACATATCAGAGGGGCGAATAGTCAGGATAATCCGCCATAATTTGCCACTTCATGTTGAACAAATGGTGCTCACCACAAGCACAAATTCAGTGCAACAAATGGATGAATTATTAAATGACATAGACATGAGCCAACAATATAGGCTATCAGCAAATGTTTGGGAAGATAAACATACCAATCACACAAACAGGAACAAAAATGAAGAGTTCTGTGGCCACATCATAAAACCATGGGCTAATATGGACAAAGAAATATCAAACTTGATATGTTCATGGGAAGATAGAGTGCCTGAATATGCTCCTCAAAGTTGTCCTGAGATCAGTCTGACAATGGAGGGACTTGAAGTCACGGCCATGCTGGATTCGGGCAGTCAAATATCTGTAATATCAGAAGATCTATACCACCGCATTGTAGCAAAAAACCCAAGCATAGAAATCTTACCTTTGAAGACAGCACAAATAACATTAGCAAACAACCGGAAAGCAAAACTTCTGCCTAAGCAAATTTGGGTACAGATGCACATACAGCATAAGATGGTATACCAAGTGTTCTTAATAATGACCAGTCTTATCCATGAAGTTGTGTTGGGTTCAGATTTCCTACACAAAAACAGATGCATTTTGGATTATGAACATCAGCTGGTAGTGTGCAATGACAAACAAATTGAAATGCTAACACCTCACTTACATGATGATACTGAGGCATGTTGTATGACACAACTGGACATGGAGCTGATGGAAGAAAAGGCAAATGGAGCAAAACTGACTTCTGCCACTGAGACAGAAAAACTCAAATCTATGCTTTATACTTATAAAAACATATTTTCTGATAGTCCTGGGCTCATTAAAGGATATAAACAAAGAATCAGATTGAAACCAGGAGAACCGTTCCAAGCGCGATCCTACCCCATACCACACAAATTTAAGAAGGAGGTGGAGAAACAGCTGGAACAAATGTTGGAATGGGGCATCATTGATAAATGCTTTTCCCCATACTGTAACCCCCTAGTGGTGGTCAGAAAGAAAAATGGATCCGTGCGGTTATGCCTTGATGCACGCCAACTTAACAGGGCGACAATACCAGATTGTACTATTCCACCTCGTATGCAAGAATTACTCATGAAATTTAAAGACAAAATAATATTTTCCACATTTGACTTAACTGCCAGCTACTGGCAGATAGAATTACATCACACAGATCGCAAATACACAGCTTTTAGATATGGAAGCCACACATATCAATTTAATCGAATGCCTTTTGGCTTAGTTAATAGCGGTGCAGGTTTATTACGATGTCTGGACCAAGTTTTGTCTCAGGAAATCAAGAAAATTTTAACAATATATGTGGACGACGTCGTAGTAGCATCCACATCTCTGGAAGAACACTTCCAACACTTACAAATATTTTTTGCAGAATGTGAAGCTAAAGGAATCAAAATCAATCTGAAAAAGAGTATACTGATCTCTGAGGAGATAGAATTTTTGGGTCATTTGGTGGGACAAACAGGAATCAAACCTCACCCTGATAAAATCAGTGCAATAAATGACTTCCCTGTACCTAAAACTCGAAAGCACATTCGGTCCTTTTTAGGACTATGCAACTTTTACAACAGATTCTGTGAAAAATTTGCTGACCGAATGGAACCTTTATTAAGATTACTCAGGAAAGATACCCGTTGGAACTGGACCAGTGAACAAGAGGAAGCATTTGCTGAGATTAAGAGGAGTTTCATAAAACAAGTAGTGCTGGCATACCCAGACTTCGACAAACCCTTTATACTCCAAACTGATAGCAGTGCATATGGATTGGGTGTCACACTATCCCAAGTTCAGCAAGATGGACAGATAGGGGTCCTGTACTTCATAAGCAGGTTGTTGAAAGGACCTGAACGTAATTACACAGTTACAGAAAAAGAAGCCCTTGCAATTGTATGGGCATTTGAAAAATTTCACCCTATGCTACTAGGCTCTGAAGTGATAGTAATTACGGACCACAAGAGTCTTCAATTTCTAAATCACAGCTATCTCACTAATAGCCGACTAGTTCGCTGGAGTTTGTTTCTCCAAGAGTTTAATTATACGGTGAAACATTGCAAAGGAGCTGAGAATGTGGTGGCTGACATCCTCAGTCGTCATCCCATTCAAACTCAACAACAACAACACCTGAAGATAGATCATGCATACATGATGAGCATATCATGTAAGGACAAAGACATAGAGGAACATCTAAAACAAATGTCAAAGAGACAGCATGAAGATAAGGACTTAAACCGGATCATAACACTGTATACACAACCTCCTCAGAAGGATGACAGCTTGCCAGGTAAGAAGTGCCGATACAAGATAGAAAAGGAGGTTTTATATTACCAAATTCAAGAAGACATTGATGAATGGAGAGTGATGGTACCACCAGCCATTCGGGGCCTTCTCACTGATTACATTCACCGATTATATGGACATTATGGAACCCCAAAAACTGAATATTGCCTCAAGCGCTGGTTCTATTGGCCTGGAATGCACCGGGACATAATAAAGATTTTGAACAAATGTGAAATATGCCAGCATGCAAAACCACTGAATAGAGCATACACAACTCCAATGAAATCAATCATCCCTAACAACTCAAAGGAAATAATGGCCATGGATTTTTATGGTCCTCTGCCACCCTTCAATAGAAAAAGATATTTACTCGTTGTATATGACCTTTTCTCCAAATTTGTGGCAGCCTACCCTTTAGCAAGAACTACAACACGTGAAACTATAAAAGTTCTAGAGTCCTCACATTTTAACACAGTTGGGAAACCAGAAACGATCCTGACAGACCATGGAACCCCATTTGTATCAGAAGAATGGAACAAATGGGTTACTAAGCAGCAAGTTAAACACGTACTTACATCGATCCGTAACCCCCAAAGTAATCCTTGTGAAAGAGTTATGCGAGAGTTGGGAAGGCTGTTTCGTACATACTTACCAACAAACCACAAGGGATGGGTAAAACAGCTACCTCAGATACTAAATTATATAAATTGGTCTGTACATGAATCCACTGGATTCCCTCCAACACAGCTACATTTTGGAAAATTCGTACCAAAACTCTTCAAGGCAAATTTCCCAGGGAGCAGAGACAAAACAATTGACATGGAATTAGATAAAAAAAAGGCTCAAGCCCAGATGCATAAGATGAGTCTCAGAAGAAACAAAAGGAAACACAGCACGCAAAACTACCAATTCAAGGTAGGGGATAGAGTGATGGTCAGAACGCCTCATGTGAGCATTCCAGAAAAGTTCCAGTGTAAAAAATTTTTTAACCTTTATGAAGGCCCTTTTGAAATTGTGGACTGCAGTGGGAATAATGCTTTTTGGATTAAAACAGAACAGGGAATAAAGGGCACATACAATGCTCGGGCACTAAAACCCATACCATAGCATCCAGGATGCTTTAGAGATCATCTCACATGTATAGTTCATAATAAAATCTTAAGACTTTAAATGGTCATACCCATTTAAAAGTCTCATTGGAGAGGGGGGTATTGTGCCAGGCATTATCAAATGTCCATGCACAAAATCTGCTGTAAAGAATATTACAGCAGATACATTTATGAATTTGTAGATATTAAGCACAACAAATATATAAATGTGCTATTTTAGTAATGGAGTGGTCCGAGCATTAAAATACCCACACACACCAATTTAAATAATATGAAATTGACATAGAAAATATTGTAGTAAACTCATGTATTTTTTTGGTTTTATATTTCCTTTTTGTATACGTCTTATGATATGTTATTTTATGTATTTGGCTTTCTCTGAAAAATTCAAATAGAGAAAAGCAATTGTTCCAATATAATTGTACATATTTTTTTTTTTTAATTACTTTTCTAAAAACTAATTTTATTCTGTAAACTAAGAATGTTAATTGCTTGTGCAAAAATCTGATCAAAAGCAAAATGTTTGATAATGCTTTAATTAAACTGTTATCTTTTTAAAAATTCTTTTGAATTGATTTTGTGAGCAAGTGGTCTGAGTAATCAATAAGGAATGTTATAATCTAAATGATAAGATAAATTGAAAGGATTGGCTGATTCATGCTTCTCAGGGGGCTAGTGGGATTGATATAGTTTGATCAGGGCAGTGAGATTCAGTCTTTCGTTGGCAGCCATTCTGGGCAAGTCATTCTGTTCGTTGCTCCAGAATTCTCCAAGCGATCAGCTACTTAGAGAGTCATTTATGAATAGTACTATTAGTGACATTCGTTAGAACAAATCTTTTATACAGTTCTTTTAAGAACTCTTGTCTTTGTGGATTCGAATAACTATTGGAGACAGCCTATGAAAATTTATTAAATAATCCTCGTTACTATTTAGATATATAAAAAAAGAGGATATGAAGCAATATACTAGAGATTCCGGCAAAATGACCGTGGGGTAGACAACTAGTCAGTGCACCGCCCTTTCTCTGTCCTAAGCTGCCCAGATGTGACCACGCCAATTCCAACCGCCCAGGAGGATGACCAGTGCCGCCTTACTAAATGGAAGAAATCGTCACCACACAGCCAGTTAACTTGAAGCCCACTCAGCCCAGAGGAGAAGAATGAAGACGCAGATATAAGTTTATTTTAAGATATTTATTAACATTGAAATCATTAACTTTTCTATTTCCGATTGGATATATATATATTTTTTTGTTATTATTATTTATCATTTAAAAATGAGAGTCTCTCGCATATGTATAAATTTACGGTTATTGCGGTCATAAATGGTAAAGCTTTTACTTAAATCCTTTGAGTGAATTTTTCTATTTCAAATTAGTATTTTCAACAAAGATGCATGTATATATATGTGTATGCGTACATTCGCTTATTATATTCGGTAAATACGATATCTCATGCTGAATATCTAAAAATGTATTTAACCGGATATCCTTTTTAAGTTTTTTTTTTTTTTTTTTGTGACTGCTACACCTCACGATGAGTGTAAGAAGGGATTGATATATTATAGATTCCCTGCAAGCAAGTACTCTAATAACTTTATATTTAAATAATAGTAAGAGTATAATTGGGCTGCACGTATATACATGTATAGAAATTTATCTTTGGCAAAACAGAAATAGATACAGTACCTTATGGTGAGTACGATAGGGTATCTGAGCCAACGCAACACATTGACTTGTTGAAAATATAAAATTAGTGATATATTTCATTGTGCAAATATGCATAGTTTTTATTATTATATTTCCTATCAATAACAAGGTTTTAAAGTTATCAGTAAAAGCGTATGCCTGTATGACCGAAAATCTCATATCTGTATATCAAATCACACAAATTAAAATTTATTTCTATTGGGTAAAAGGAGCTCAGACCACTTCCATTACTTATAAACATTGTCAATAGTTCTAGGGAATTATTATTGTTTTTATTTAAATTTGGATTTTATCTATTTAAACGCCTTGAAAATCTATATATATTTGGGATAATTAATTATTTAGTATTTTGTTATTATATCATCATTTATATGAAACGGTAATGGGTATTTGGGACTAAATAAATATTTAATAACATTATTAAACTTGTTTCGTTTTTATAGTATTAGTTATATCGATAAAATGTGTTCTTTCCTTATCAACCACATACCTGTAATAATCATTTAACTTACCCATTTGAAGACCCTAGATGTAGAGTGACTGAGCTAGCCACAAAGGGATATCGCTCTACCGGGGTGTTATATCTTATTCTTATGCTCCGCTGAACATATGGTATTGCACACCCTTCTAGGAGGGTGAAAAATTCATTTTTTAGATTCTTTTCTAGAAGTGGCGCGCAAAGGTCTATTTTGTAAATAGATTTTTCAAAGGTGTGTACTTGCCATTGTTCTCAATATTCGGGCATTCAAATAAGATATCAACTAAAGGGTGTTTTTTAACTGGAAGAGTCCTGTCAATCCACTCTTTCTATCAATTTAGCTAGAAGTACCAATACACATGAGTACAGACAATCGGCTAAATTGATATCCATTTCTTTACCTGTTGAATCTTGATCACTTCATGCTCAGTGCAAGATTAGGAAAAGAATTCCGCAGGGAGTATGGCCCGGTACAGTAAAACATTCTTAAATTTAACATTTTTGCTATTGGTGGGATTTTTAATGTTTTATTCAAACCAGTGATTGTAGCGCCTCTACAACCGTCTTTCTACCTTTTTATAACTCTGTGGATGGCTTGTGTGACCAAGTCGAAACGTCAGTGTATTGGTATTAAAAGTTTTTAACACGGATGAACCCGCAAAATATGTATTTTATATATATATATATATATATATATATATATATATAATGTATCATGTGCATATAATTATTAGATCACTGTCAAATGGTTTATTACTACACTATATCATATGTTGAATTTATGCATGGTTAGTTCTGTAAGATTGGTGATTAAATCCAAAGACCTACAGTTAATTAAGAAGTATTAGTTGAAAATCAGAAATAGATGCAATGGACCATCTCACATAATTACATTGTGCTTGTCTTAAATCAGGATTTGCATCTATAATGACCATTCTCTAATGTCATTAGTGTAAGAAAGGAGTATTAGTTATAATTATCTCATACTAGATATATCAATGGATGCCTGAAGGCTTGGGCATAAAATCCCTATCTAGTTTTGCCTTTGTTTACAACAATTATGTGCTAGTATAGAGATGGTGATCATGTGATGTTTAGTGGTTTAACTAGATATATGTGTGTGACTGTGGTATTAAGCTTATAACATAAATAAATATATTATATATTGTAAGATGTGATCTTACATCCCACCAAGAACCATTAAAATATTCTTATCTACTTCAATCCCAATACTCACAATAACAACATTCTCTACATATAATGTAACATAAGTTATATGTATAAACAGAATGTAACTTAAACTGAATGTGTAAAATTTTAATATTGATACTTACTTTTCTTATAAAAACCTTTCATTAACCACTGATGAATATACAAATATTATAACAATATAAGAAAAAAGATGATGAAATTCAGACACAAGCTATAAAATCACAAAATTGTCAAAGAAAGGAATAATAAATAAAATTTTTACTGTTATTAATCTTCCAGATATATATATATATATATATATATATATATATATATATATATATATATATATATATATATATATATATATATATATATATATATATATATATATATATATATATATATATAAATACATAGACGAGGTGTACCAATAGCTTGTTGAGCTATTGGTATGATCTCTATATTATATATTTGTAAATACAAGCTTATAAAAAGCAATGCCATGCTATATATGACAAGTGAAATTTATAAGGCAAATATATAAAAATATGTGTAGGTCACATTTTATACTACTCCTAATTTAAATAGATTGATAAATAATTAAAAAAAAATAGATATAGTATTTTAAATCAAAGTTGTGCAATATATAAATGGCAATGTATTTATGGAAAAGCATATGTAGGTGAATCTTGGTGTACATTGGAGAAAAGATCAAAGGAACATTTATTGCTATGTAATCAAGTGCAAAAATTGAGACAAGTGAGTGTTAGAAATGATGATGTATCTTCTTCAGTATTTTTTGATCATAATGTTACATGTATATATGTTGTTGATTTTGATTTTAATAAAGTTAAGATTTTATGTATTGAAAGAAATAATAATAAACATAAAATTAAAGAATCTATGTTAATAAGAAATCAAAAGCAGTATTTGATAAATAGACAAGCTGCTAATATAAAAATAAATGAATTGTGGAAAAATTTATGTATGATGTAATTATTTTTGTATACATTTATAACAGTTTTTTTGTAATAAAATTTGAATATAGTTGATAACGACTACTTAGATAGTTGAAAGCACTTCTATTAAATTATAGTAGATATTTGTTTTTAAAATATTGTTTACTATATTAATTATTGTATTGTTTTTTGAAGAATTATATATATATATATATATATATATATATATATGAAAAACAAAAACAAGTTACTCACGTAACCTGCTATCACTTGTTATTTATGTTCAAAAGATGGCGCTTTACCAAAACCATCGAACAAGTGTAAAATTTGTTTACATAAACGAAAAAAGAGTCAGAATTAACTACCTCTTTCATTTGCTCACCCCCAGATCAGCTGATTTCAAGCTGGTTTGCTCTCCTCAGTGAGGGATAGAGTATAGAAACTAGATCTAAACACTGACTCTCAAGTGTTTATGCAAAACGTTTCTATCAGATTGCAAGCGTGAATTTTTCAGAAAAGTCTTCAAACTCAGCCTAGCAAGCCAGATATTTATGTGGGTCTGATCTCAGTTCAGTATCACCATATAATCAAAGTCTCTGCAATATATATCATTGCAAGAAAACTTTAAAGGTACATTTATGAAAAACAAAAACAAGTTACCCACGTAACCTGCTATCACTTGTTATTTATGTTCAAAAGATGGCGCTTTACCAAAACCACCGAACAAGTGTAAAATTTGTTGACATAAACGAAAAAAGAGTCAGAATTAACTACCTCTTTCATTTGCTCACCCCCAGATCAGCTGATTTCAAGCTGGTTTGCTCTCCTCAGTGAGGGATAGAGTATAGAAACTAGATCTAAACACTGACTCCCAAGTGTTTATGCAAAACGTTTCTATCAGATTGCAAGCGTGAATTTTTCAGACCGGTAAAGTCTTCAAACTCAGCCTAGCAAGCCAGATATTTATATGGGTCTGATCTCAGTTCAGTATCACCATATAATCAAAGTCTCTGCAATATATATCATTGCAAGAAAACTTTAAAGGTACATTTATGAAAAACAAAAACAAGTTACTCATGTAACCTGCTATCACTTGTTATTTATGTTCAAAAGATGGCGCTTTACCAAAACCACCGAACAAGTGTAAAATTTGTTTACATAAACGAAAAAAGAGTCAGAATTAACTACCTGTTTCATTTGCTCACCCCCAGATCAGCTGATTTCAAGCTGATTTGCTCTCCTCAGTGAGGGATAGAGTATAGAAACTAGATCTAAACACTGACTCTCAAGTGTTTATGCAAAACGTTTCTATCAGATTGCAAGCGTGAATTTTTTCAGACCGGTAAAGTCTTCAAACTCAGCCTAGCAAGCCAGATATTTATATGGGTCTGATCTCAGTTCAGTATCACCATATAATCAAAGTCTCTGCAATATATATCATTGCAAGAAAACTTTAAAGGTACATTTATGAAAAACAAAAACAAGTTACTCACGTAACCTGCTATCACTTGTTATTTATGTTCAAAAGATGGTGCTTTACCAAAACCACCGAACAAGTGTAAAATTTGTTTACATAAACGAAAAAAGAGTCAGAATTAACTACATGTTTCATTTGCTCACCCCCAGATCAGCTGATTTCAAGCTGGTTTGCTCTCCTCAGTGAGGGATAGAGTATAGAAACTAGATCTAAACACTGACTCTCAAGTGTTTATGCAAAATGTTTCTATCAGATTGCAAGCGTGAATTTTTCAGACCGGTAAAGTCTTCAAACTCAGCCTAGCAAGCCAGATATTTACTTATAAAAAAAAATTAGTAAAATATTTCCTCTTCCTAAAGATAAAATTGCTTTGGAGTGTCATGGTGTGTATGAAATTCCATGTAGGGTCTGTCCACATACATATATAGGACAGACTAATCGTAGAATAAATATTAGAAAGGAAGAACACATTCTGGCAGTGAGAGAAAAATCCAATTCATCAGCTATTTATTCTCATATTAAATTAACAAATCATGATATCAATTTTGAAAAAACAAATATTTTAGCAAAAATTGAACAATATGACCAGAGATTGCTAAGAAAAGCTATAGAGATTTTTAAAAGGCCCAAGAGCATAAATGAAAGGTGTTAGTTAAAGAAGATTAACAACATTTGGAAGAAACTATTGGAAGAGAAAATAAATTTTAAAACTTCTCAACCAATAGAATTTAAATATGAGGAGAAAGAAAACGATAAAAAATGATTTTAAATCTCACATGCATTCTTATGATTTGAGAAAGAGGATGCTCTGAGGAAGGTACTTGATATTGTACTGAAACGTCAGCATTTAGCTTTTTCACTACACGGAATATCCATAAATAGTAATAATAATATGACATATATATATATATATATATATATATATATATATATATATATATATATATATATATATATATATATATATATATATATATATATATATATATATATAAAGTCATATCTGAAAATAAAACTTTAGTAAAATATTTAAAAAAATAAATAAAGAGTAATATAAATTTAAGGATAAGTAAAAAGTCAAGAGAAAAAGCAAACAAAACAATGTTTTGATTAATCAATTAATAGTGGTGATGCAGAAAATGTCAAAAAATATAATGATAAAATTTTCTGAATTAAAGATGGTCATCAATATTAAATTGGGTATTTGTAGGCTATTCACTGTACAACCTGTGTTGGTGCTGTTTCTGTGTAAAAACACAATTATACCATTTTCGAGGCTGAACCTATGGCTAATATATGAGTGATCATTAATATATGAGTAGATCATATGTTGTGGTTATAATATGTGGCCAATTCTTCCACGTATCAATAAAACTACATCTACTAACAATACTATGATCGTATAGTTTGCCATTGGTTTCATTGTGGTTTGAAATCCTATGCATATTGACAAAATTTGTATTGTCACTAGAATTTAAAATGAGAGTGTGAGCATTATTGTCTTCTTCAAGTGTTTATTTGTTGATGTTTATGATTTTCTGTATTTTCCAACTGAAAGATTTTTGTGTAGTAGGAATTTTCAGTGTATTATTAATATGTGTCAAAAAAATTTTTTTGCTCTTTTTGGGTGTTTTTTGGTCAAAAAAAACAAAATAAAATTTCTCAAGCTCTGTGGCAGACAATTGGAGTTGTTTGCAGAAAAATACCATTTCTGTTGTGACTTGGATGAGAGTTGAAAAAAATAACAAAATGTCTACCATGTTATTACATTTGTGGGACGTCCCAAACATAAAAAGTGAAACAGCTCCATTTTTGCAAGCCCAAAATATCCTGCCATTCATTACAGTTGATTTCGTTCAGTCATATGTGGTTAATAAATTTATTTTCTGGAAAGAATTTGTGTTTTGTTTGTGATTATTTTTATCTGTAAATCATGTAATTAACACCCAAAATGACAGTGTTAAAATGGAGCGGTGTAGTTTGTTGGACATCTCTTGACTGATTGTTTTTTTTAAAAAATACTTCTTCTTTTGACATACCTATTCGTTCCATTTAGAAGCAAAATGAGGTTTTTTGTTGTTGTTGTTTTAAATCAATAAACAGCACATTAAGTATATTTTAAAAATGAAACCAGGCTAATTTTTGTTCTTAAAAAAGAATAAAAATACCGATGTTTTATTTTTATGAAAAAAAAAAAAAAAATCTTTAACAAAGTTGTATGATTCTTAAAAAAATATAAATAAATAAATCTACATAATGTAACAAAACCAGTTGATAAGTTTTATTTGTTATTATTAAAAAATCAAAACCCCATTTTATTTGTTATCAAGTCTGGATCTACCATCTACTCAGACTGTTGGAAGGGTTATATGACTACTGATCTTAAGGCGGCGGACTTTACACATGTCACTGTTAACCATCATTACAATTTCTTGGACCCCACAACAGGAGCTCACACTCAGACCATTGAGTGGTTTTGGGGTCTACTTAAGTGTCAGAATAGGAAACACTGTGGCACAGCATGCCAATACCTCCAAAATTATTTAGGCAAGTTTATTTGGAGGCATCTTCACAAAGACAAGGATATTTTCCAAGCCATTTTGAAGGAAATGACCGTACATCCTTAGTAACAAGTTGTATGACTTTTTAAAATGTTGGAACATTCTTTACAGTTGATTTAGTTTAGTCATAGATGGTTAATAAATTTATTTTCTGGAAAGAATTTGTGTTTTGTTTGTGATTATTTGGATCTGTAAATCATGTAATTAACACCCAGCATGACAGTGTTAAAAAGGGCAGCAGAGTTTGTTGAACATCTCTTGATTGTTTGTGTGTGTGTGTGTGTGTAAAAAAAATCCTTCTTTTGACATATCTATTCTTCTCATTTAGAAGCAAAAATATGTTTTTTGTTGTTGTTGTTCTAAATCAATAAACAACACAGAGTATATATTGTAAAAATGAATCCGACCTACTTTTTGTTGTTAAAAAGGAAAAAAAAAAGTATTGACGTTTTATTTGTTATGAAATCAAAAAATCTTTAACAAACTTGTATGACTCTTAAAAAAGATAAATAAATAAATCCACAGAATGTAACAAAACCAATTAATATACATATTTTTTTGGTTAAAAAAACAATACCGTGATTGCCTTTTTTGTTTTTGATGTTTTATTTGTTCTTATTAAAAAAAAAAAAAAACAATGCCCAAAAAAAAAACCCGTATTTATAAATCTAAGAGAAAAAAGAAGTCCCATTTTATTTATTATTATTAAAAAAACAAAAAAATCAAAACCCCGTTTTATTTGTTATTATTAAAAAAACAAAAAAATCAAAACCCGCCGCCCAAAAAAAAACCCGTATTTATAAATGTAAGATAAAATACCAAATAATTCTTTTCATTTATAAGCAAATACGGACATCTGAGGCAGAGTTTGTCAGACAGCTTTGAATTTTTTTTGCTAAATCAATCAACAGCAACCCCCGGCATTTTTAACAAATTCAAAAAGAAAGTGTCGATTCTAATTTTAAATAACAAAAAAATAGAAAGTCATATGTAAAGCAAATTGTGTATATTTGAGATATTCCAAAAAAAGTTAAAACTGTCCCTTATACTTTGAAATGTATCGAATCAAAAAAGAAAAAAAAAGACGTCTGTAAAAAATAAACAGTAGATTTAGAATGAAAATCCCCCCCCCCCAATAAAGGCGTATGTCAAAAATTATGTACTTTTGAGATCCGAAAAAAAGGTCAAAGTGTCCATTATACTTTTAAATTTATCAAATGAAAACCAAAAAAAAAAAATAATAATTATGTCCAAAACAAACAACAACAATATATTAAAAGGGAAAAAAATACAGCCATATGTCAAAATATGATCTATTAGATAAAAAAAAATCTAGCTGCCCAGTAATGTTATATCACTTTGTTTTTAACTAGAAACAGCACCACCAAAGGCTGCACAGTTAATAGTTTACAAATACCTTAAATTGTTATATGTAAAGGAAGGTATTGATGAAAAGGACAATTAGTGTGAACAATTATTTGAAGTATTTATAAAAAGAATTGGAAATAAATTAGACCCCATTTCATAGAAACAAAACACAAAATCAGAAAGAATACCAGATTAAGATCAATAAACCAGTAAAAAAATTACAAATGGAAATGAACCAGTCTAATAAAACAAGACGGTAATTTGGAAATTCATGAAAATAAAGTTAATTTATTAGAAAATGATCATAAATGTAACAATATTAGGCAAAGTCTAATTGAAATGGAAGGAACACAAAATAAATTCAGTATTTAATAATTCATTGAACATCACAATAATCTGCAAAACTAACTAGAAAATATTAATGCTTTGTAAACTAAAGATTCAAAAAATTAGAATATGAATATTCTAACAAATTAGAAAAAAAAAAGCAGTATCCAAAACTGCAGAAACTTTAGACTCACAGAGAATGAATGTCAAATAACAATGGAAAACTTAAATTTGCTGTTAGGAAAAAAATAATGCAAATGATAATAAATAAAATACAACAAATAATCAATATGAAATATATATGGAAATAGAAAATGTAAACCAAACATTTAATTATACTAAAGTAGGACTTAATGATCACACAAAGAAACTACCTATGAATACCCCAAAGTGGAGTTGGTAGTAATCATAACAATATTATTCAGACAAATACTATAAACCAATTTGTTAAAGTCTAAATATTCAAAGACTTGTGAAATAATGCCCCAATTGAACACATAATAATCCTAAATTTATATTTTTCCATGAATATGAACCTTATCCAAAGGGAAGAAATTAATAGTGACATATAACCATGTACAAGGTGATGCATTATCATAGAGAGAGTTGATATTCCAAGTACCAACTACCTTTACCAATTAACATACATTATTGATTAAAAATTACTGGAATTATGATTATCTGAAGGTTTTATTGTATCAGTTACTATAAGAAAAATTTAGAAGTGCCCCTGGAGAAATATTAATTATTTTGTTTTAGGAAGCAAGTAGCAAAATTAAAAAATCTCTGGTAACCTACCACCTCAGTCAGAGTCAAATTATAAAAATTGTTAACATAATGTACATTTATATACAGAATAATCTTTACTTTACATTAACACCTAAAGTATTAAACAAATAGCAAACTTACTAAGCAATAATGATACAAATAACCTTCACATGACAAATAAATTTCCTGAAAAAAAAGGAACTGTCAATAAATACAATAAATTATAAATGTAAAAAATAACAACCCTCACTATTGAAAACAAAAATCAATAAAATGGTGGTGTCAATAAGACCAGATTGGATGATAAATATCACAAAGAGCCAAACCTCATTGACATGGTGTCAAACAGACAACAGAAATAATTAAAACTTGGGTACAAAAAAATGCACACAAAACCACAGCTAAAGTAAATAATGTGACTTGAAACATAATTGTTCATCTCAAAGATCCCTTTCAAAATGAAGAACAAAATTGATATGATCACTAAAGAATACATCAATCAAACTTGTCCATGAGAAAATGAAGCATCAAATCATGTTTTGCAAAGTTGCCCCATGATAGAAATAAAGTTTGAGGATTTGCATGATAAAGCCATGATATACTCTGGTAGACAAATATCAATAATGTCTGATGTGTTTCACAAAAGATCTAAAATAAAAATATAAATGTTAAAATCTTACTTCTCAAGTCAGTACTGATTACTATGGCTAACAGCAAAAAGTCAGAATTAGTTTAAAAACTAATATGGGTCAAATTAATGATCAAGCAAACATGTATATATCCTGTCTTTCTTATCTTAAATGACCTCATTCATGAAGTCATCTTAGAAGTGGACATCCTACACATGAGCAAATTTACAATTCAATTCCAAAATAAATCAATCAGGATAAGTATTGAGATTATAGAAATGACATTATTGCCGAATTATGATCTACATGAAATTCATTGTAAGATATATAACATCCCAGAAGAAATTTTAAAAGAAAAATTCACAATATTAAATTTAATCAAAGGTAATGATGTAGAGAAGTTGCAATCCATAATCAATGAATATATTATTATATTCTCAGAAATACCAGGAGAGATTGAATGATTTGAAGAGAGATTAAACTGTTGTAAAATGAAACCATTTCAATACAAATCATACCCAAACCCATACAAATCTTAAGATGAGATAGGCAAACAGATTAAAAAGTGATTGATTGGAAATGTGAGGGCAGCTTACAAGCCAGAGCAAACCAACTCACAACTACTCATGACTCTAATTGTGTCAATTTCAAATATTAAAATTAGCTTAAAGAATAAATTTTAAGTAACACACAGATAATATAAATATGTGTAAATAAAGTTTTTGTCTTTATCATCTTATGCATTGTTAAGGCAAATAACGAAATGACAAAGACCAACAATTGTTATGTAATGAAATGGATAAATGTCAAAACAGTCTTTATACAAACAAGTATTAGAATAAAATGATACTTTATTATATGATTTTTAAATCGATTATCGTGATAATAATATCCACAACAATGAACAATTATGGCAACAAAAAATAAATGAAAATTTGAATATGATAATCAGCAGGAATTACGTGAGATATATAAATATAACAACATTTTTACTTCCATGATCTTCGCGAAATTAATTACACTCTACAAAAATACAAGATTAAAAAGCAGCAAGAAAACGTTTTTAGAATATGAGAGAAAATGGATCTGTTGTTCCAGAATTTTTTTTTTTTCAAACATATAATTATCATATGATACTGCAATAAGAAAAAAGAGTTTTTGAAGTAAAATAAAACAAAAATTTCATCTCAGTGAATAGTCAGAAACTCTTTTATACATATATTGCAAATAATTATAACTATTCTAGTCGAACATAAATTGAAAAACATTAAAGATTGACACTATTCAAAGTAGAATTTTGATTAATCGTCAACCATATATAAGATCTATACATTGTCATCTCTGACTGATTTAAAAATAGTATATATAATTTGTCATCATAAAATGTTTTTTAGCTAAATTGGAAACATGATCTTTTTGTCTGGCCATTTTTGAGTTGCTGAAGATACATCTTTTGCATCATATGGAATGATTATTGATGAATCTACAGAATGAACGAGTAAGAAACCAAAACATAATTGTTTCAAATACACAATGAACAGATGTTAGCAGATAACCTATGCCTCATTTAAGGATAATCATCTGTAATGAATGAACTATACATATCAAGGTCTTTTACCAATTCAAAACATTTTAATTAAATTGATATAAAAGGATTTTAACGTCGTCTTGATTATATAATTTGAATTTTTAACTATTATGTGTTTCATTTTTTTTCATTTTTTGGAAGCGTGAACTTTAATATTGTTTATAATGTTTCTTTGAGAAAGTTCATTTCAAACAAAAGTTAAAAAGAAGGGGAGGATGATTAATTCTTGTTAAATAGATTGTTTTGTGAATAAAATATATATTAACTTTTTTTCAATCATAGCGACTGATATTTGACTAATTACCACACGATAAAAAGACAAGACTGTATTATTATTACTCTATATTGAATGCATATATTTTATTAAGACATAATTGATCTTGCTAATATATATATATACTTAATATCAGAAATAATATGTGGGTTATTAAAGAATAAAAAAAGGTAACTTACAAAATAATTGCCTTAAAATGCAAATTAACGTTTCTTTATAACTGTAAAATGTTAAAAGTATTTCCGAATTGCTGTCAAATAAAATTGTCTGTGAATACTAAATGCTATTTGAAAATGACTGTATTATGTAGTATAATTTATTTATGTAAATATTTGATTTTTGATAAAAGACGATATTTAAAATGTTTAAATCATTTCATTGGTTTGCATAATCGAGATGACCTTTAATTTTAAGAGTAACTCTCAAATGTTATTTGATCGATATCACGATAGAACGTGTAAGAAATTTAAGAGGACAATTAACTTTTTGTTTAAGAAAGGCTTTAAAAATCAGTTTCATGATACTAATTACATTAATTTGTCTGGCTTAGATCTCGATTTTCAACAAAAATATATATTAAATCATGGTGCAAAATATGTTGGTGGCCAATGGAAAGATAATGATCTAGAATTGAAATCTTCTGCTGAAAGTTCCTAAGGATTAATTAAATGTGATTTAAAAGTTTGCAAGGAGTTAATAAAAAAAGTAAAAGAAAAGAATTTTAAATATACAAAGAATTGTGATGGAAATGTAAAAATGTCTAAATTTAAAAATTTGCATCTGATAATAATATTGTATGTATAAAAAAAGGATATAGCTTTAAGAATGTTTCTATTACTAAAATATAATTATGAAGATAAAGTTATTACTCAATTAAATAATGCTAATTTTATAAAAGTTGATAAAATAAATATTGAAAGTTTATGCATTCAATTTATTAATAACATTTAAAAAAAAGCTAAAATTAGCATGATTTGTAATTGTACTTATTATAAGATTTATCCCTCTGCTGGAATATGTCCTAAGATCTTTTTAAATATAAAATTGCATAAAGAGAAATAACCATTACGATTAATGATTTATTTTGGGTGTGTGTTTTATTATAAATCATGTCGATTAATTGAGAAAATGCTACAGGAAATTCTTGATTTTGGTAAATATACAATAGGTTCATCATTCGATTTTGTTTATAAAATTAATGATGTTGATATTGATGGTTGTGATATAATGTGTATCTTTGACATTAGTGAAATGTATAGATTAATTGATGGAATGACTTCTATTGAAATAATTACTAATGCATTGCAGTTAAAAATGTTAATGTTAAAATAATAAAATTTATTGTTGAAACATTGAGATTTATTGATAAAATATTTATGCAGTTTGTAAGCATGATTTTTATAATGGCTGGCCAATGGGTCTTCCCACAGTTTCCCAAATATGTAATTTTGTAATCTCTACATATGAAGAAAATATTTTGAAAAAATATTATTATCAAAAAATATTACTTTATATTATCGATATGTTGATGATGTTTTTGCATGTGGAAAGTCAAGTACTGTTAAATATTTGTGTGATGAATTAAATAATATAAAATGCTTAAAATGCATTAACACAGATGAAAATTTAATGTATGTTCACTTTCTAGATCTTAAGATAACTATAAACAGAGATAAAATTGGATTATTATATGACTATTAAACCAGTAGCAAAAAGTGGCTATATTCCCTATGTGTCAAGAGTACCAATGCCACATACAATGTCAGGTTTGAAGTCCTTCTTCTTTAGAAATTATAATCTTTGTAAATATTCATCAGATAAAGGCAAAAATATTGAAATGTATTCTAATGAAGTGTTAAATGTTGGATATAATTATGATCATATTTATTATACTATTAAAAATTTTAATTTGAAATATAAATCCAAATATAAAAATATGATTAATAATGATATTATTTCTTCTGATAATATCGTTTGGATATCAATATTATATATTTCAAATTAGCAGGCAAGTTTCATAAAAAAAATGATAATATTTAAACAGCGCGCTTTCACTTTCAAACACTTAAGATTCACCCATACAAAAGTGTTTGGGTTCAAAAAGCTAGATGGCAATTCTATCTTTTCCAAAGACTTTATCATGTGGTTGAAGTGTTAAAATTCATTCATTTTATATTTAAAATCCAAATTGCATGTGCAACAGTTTAATGCTGTTTAAATATTATTGTTTATAAAAAACATCGTGCTAAATAAAGTAATTGACTTATAAAAAAAATGATAAAAGTATATGTGACAGTGCATTTTATGTGCTACATATATTAAATACATTAATAAATAACTGTAAAGATAAAACCTTATTTACAAATAAAATTGTATAATTTATAAATGGAGGTGTAGGTGTGATAGAGGATATATAGGTGAGTCAAGATGCACATTGGAGAAAAGAACAAAATAGCATTTGTTGCTATTAAAAAGAGTTCAACATATAAAATATAATTCTTTGAAAAACAATACAATAATTAATACTGTAAATAATATTTTAAAAACAAATATCTACTATAATTTAATAGAAGTACTTTTGACTATAGATAAGCTGCTAATATAAAAATTAATGAATTGTAGGAAAATTGATATATGGCATAATTGTTTTTGTATACATTTATAATAATTATTTGTAACTGAATTTAAATATAGTTGATAATGACTAGAGCACATAGTCAAAAGTACTTCTAATAAATTATAGTAGATATTTCTTTTTAAAATATTATCTACTGTATTAATTATTGTATTGTTTTTGAAGAATTATATATATATATATATATATATATATATATATATATATATATATATATATATATATATATATATATATATATATATATGTTTATAATTGGAATACAGACATTGATTACTAATATATATATATATTGTAACGATATATAAATATGTCGTTACATTAATTTAAAAGAAAAACAAAGTTCGCAAATAAAAATAAATATATTAAAAATCTATAAAAAAAACTAAATGCTAAAATTAAAATGTTATTAAATATATATATTCGCACAAATGCTAAACTTTAAAAATATTTTTTTTATATATAAATAAAAAAAAGTATTTGAACGTATTTTTTTTTTTTTGATAAAAAAATACAAGAGTTAAATATTAATATATTTAATATAAGTTAAAATAAAAACAGGTATTAATTAATTCCTGTAATCTATAAATGGAAATGATTGTTTATTATTTGAAAAACAAGCTAGCCCTCAAGGCTCTTATGTAATTAAAGGGTCAGATGGAAATTAGATAAGAGAAATTAGCTTGACCAATGGAAGCACCAAGCCTTGGCTCGGACCCTAACGAAAGTGATGGATTAGTGACGTTTTGTTGTTTGAATCCGTGTGGATAATATAAAAAGGAGAAATATTGAGTATTGGGCAGTTCCAGCTGTTTGTTTTGAGAGATAGGGTAGGACACACATACCTCACTCTCTCTCTATTTTAAAAATGAACTGATTGAGATACCAAAAGGAACCAGATAATGCCACCTCCAGAACATTATCTTCCAAATGAGACATCACGGGAATATAAAACAAGAACCTGGACTCTGCTACTGTAAGCTATTAACAATGAACTTAAAATTTTTTTTTAAATAATTAAGAACTTTCGTGAAAGCAATTTAAATGTTAAAATGGAATTTCTATTTGACCTTTAAGTTTAAAATCAATTGATGTTTAATTTTATATGTTGTTTATTGATAAAAAAATCATTTCCATTCATTTTAATTGTATAAATTATTTATTGTTTAAATTTTAAATGCATAAAATTTAAAGTTGGGTATAGACATTGCATAGATTTGTTAGTGGTTGATGATGTTGAGATTTTCACAGTCGATTAGAATGTATGGGTCAATGATGTTAATGCAGGCACCTTATGGTGAGTGCCATGGGTTTTGTGTATTCCCTTTTTGCAATTGACGTTATCGATGATTTTGTATTTTGATCGATTGTGTTTAATTTGGATGTTTTTGACCATAGAATCTGTGCAGCTGATATATACTTAACATTTTAAAACAAATTGTATAAAAGTTATCTGTGCGAACATATCTAAATGATAAATTTAAGTCGGGCGTGAACGGCTATATAGTTTTGTAAGGTTATATTAAGGGAGGGTAATCTTAGGTTATTTGTTTCGTGGTTGAATTGGCTCAATGGTTTCGATATATTTGTGTAGGTAGTAAATGTAGCAGGAGATCCGCCATGTGCGGATTACATATATATGCCGCACACCCTCTGTTGCCTATGGAATTGGATAGTAAGACGCAAGATGCAATCCATTCCTATGGAGTTTTATGTTTATTGTTCTACTCGCCATCAGAAGTAGCATTCCTGGTGGTGGAGAGCAACAATGTCTTCTCACTATACTGTTCAGATGTACATTCCTGACAGTATAGTCTATTTAGTGCCGTTGTATTTTCATGCTACATTGAATACATAAATGTATCGGATGATTGGCGTCAGTTTGACTTTGAACTTTTAGCCTAGGGTTAAATAAGGGAAGAATATTGTCTTTTCAAATGCAGATCTATGTAGCCTATTCATACCCGACCCTCTAAATAAAATATTAAACATTATAGCAAGCTATTTTAAATGTAAAATTAAAAATTAAGATAAAAATCTAAATGTTAAACTTATTCCTCGAATTTAGAATGATTTTATATGTGCGTAAATAAATATTTTTCTGTGTTAATTTCTGGCAGTGGCTTTCATTATTTTTTTATATTTATATCTAAGGTTATATATTTTATTATCTCTGCGTCTCCACTGAGCTAGTGACAATGGGCTAATGATCTAAATATGTAAATAAAGTGGAATCCTAACAGCGTGTATCTGCCTACTTTATAAATTTTTCTAGGCTCAAATGCCTAGATGGCACCCTTGATAGTGCGGTGCGGTGCGATGCGATCTCCCACTTCGTTTGGATCATTATAATTGGCGTCCCAAGTGTGGCCTTACCTCAGAGATTGACCCTGAGAAGGGGAATTGATGATGATGAAATTTTCTATCTTTAATACACCACTAGTATTTTTGAAAATAAATCATGCCCGCAATATTTTTTCTCAAATTAGTATAAATATATTTGTTGTATTGACATGGAGTTACAGTTGAAGTTTTGTTTAAAAAGTGCTGCCAGTAAGAAAAAATTGTGCATATGTAGAGATAAATTCGAGGAATAAAAAGTAATAAATAAAACGTAATAATAAATCTAAATCATAATTTTTTTTTTAAAAAGTCTTGTTGAACTAAAATCTAATAGTTCAACTTGCCTAAGTAATAGTAAAAGATAGGAGAAATGAAACTTGGAAGGGAGGGGGAAGAAATTTAGCTGGTAATAAGGAATCAACAGTCAACATTTTTTTTATCATTATATTTGTATGTACATACTGTTTTGTCTTTTAAAAAAAAGTTTTGTCCTTTTAAAATTTTCATATATACTGTAATCAATTTGTGTAACGTAATTAATTACTAACACTAAGTAAAGCCTTTTTTTTTTAAATGTTTTTGTTTTTTGAGGAGGTTTACTGATATGTAATGATATATAAATATGTCGTTACATTAATTTAAAAGAAAAACAAAGTTCGCAAATAAAAATAAATATATTAAAAATCTATAAAAAAAACTAAACGCTAAAATTAAAATGTTGTTAAATATATATATATTCGCACAGATGCTAAACTTTAAAAATATTTTTTTTTTATATAAATAAAAAAAAGTATTTGAACGTATTTTTTTTTTGATAAAAAAATACAAGAGTTAAATATTAAAATATTTAATATAAGTTAAAATAAAAACAGGTATTAATTAATTCCTGTAATCTATAAATGGAAATGATTGTTTATTATTTGAAAAACAAGCTAGCCCTCAAGGCTCTTATGTAATTAAAGGGTCAGATGGAAATTAGATAAGAGAAATTAGCTTGACCAATGGAAGCACCAAGCCTTGGCTCGGACCCTAATGAAAGTGATGGATTAGTGACGTTTTGTTGTTTGAATCCGTGTGGATAATATAAAAGGAGAAATATTGAGTATTGGGCAGTTCCAGCTGTTTGTTTTGAGAGATGGGGTAGGACGCACATACCTCACTCTCTCTCTATTTTAAAAATGAACTGATTGAGATACCGAAAGGAACCAGATAATGCCACCTCCAGAACATTATCTTCCAAACGAGATGTCACGGGAATATAAAACAAGAACCTGGACTCTGCTACTGTAAGCTATTAACAATGAACTTAATTTTTTTTTTTAAATAATTAAGAACTTTTGTGAAAGCAATTTAAATGTTAAAATGGAATTTCTATTTGACCTTTAAGTTTAAAATCAATTGATGTTTAATTTTATATGTTGGTTATTGATAAAAAAATCATTTCCATTCATTTTAATTGTATAAATTATTTATTGTTTAAATTTTAAATGCATAAAATTTAAAGTTGGGTATAGACATTGCAGAGATTCGTTAGCGGTTGATGATGTTGAGATTTTCACAGTCAATTAGAATGTATGGGTCAACGATGTTAATGCAAGCACCTTATGGTGAGTGCCATGGGTTTTGTGTATTCCCTTTTTGCAATTGACGTTATCGATGATTTTGTATTTTGGATGTTTTTGACCGTGGAATCTGTGCAGCCGATCTATACTTAACATTTTAAAACAAATTGTATAAAAGTTATCTGTGCAAACATATCTAAATGATAAATTTAAGTCGGGCATGAACGGCTATATAGTTTTGTAAGGTTATATTAAGGGAGGGTAATCTTAGGTTATTTGTTTCGTGGTTGAATTGGCTCAATGGTTTCGATATATTTGTGTAGGTAGTAAATGTAGCAGGAGATCCGCCACGTGCAGGATTACATATATACGCCGCACACCCTCTGTTGCCTATGGAATTGGATAGTAAGACACAAGATGCAATCCATTCCTATGGAGTTTTATGTTTATTGTTCTACTCGCCATCAGAAGTAGCACTCCTGGTGGTGGAGAGCAACAATGTCTTCTCACTATACTGTTCAGATGTGCATTCCTGACAGTATAGTCTATTTAGTGCCATTGTATTTTCATGCTACATTGAATACATAAATGTATCGGATGATTGGCGTCAGTTTGACTTTGAACTTTTAGCCTAGGGTTAAATAAGGGAAGAATATTGTCTTTTCAAATGCAGATCTATGTAGCCTATTCATACCCGACCCTCTAAATAAAATATTAAACATTATAGCAAGCTATTTTAAATGTAAAATTAAAAATTAAGATAAAAATCTAAATGTTAAACTTATTCCTCGAATTTAGAATGATTTTATATGTGCGTAAATAAATATTTTTCTGTGTTAATTTCTGGCAGTGGCTTTTATTATTTTTTATATTTATATCTAAGGTTATATATTTTATTATCTCTGCGTCTCCACTGAGCTAGTGACAATGGGCTAACGATCTAAATATGTAAATAAAGTGGAATCCTAACAGCGCGTATCTGCCTACTTTATAAATTTTTCTAGGCTCAAATGCCTAGATGGCGCCCTTGGTAGTGTGGTGCAGTGCGATGTGATCTCCCACTTCGTTTGGATCATTATAATATATATATATATATATAAATCGTTATATCTGTTATTCTGTATAAATGATTAACTCTTGTTGAGTGGCTTTTAATATCATATGATAAAATGTACATACATTTGGAAGGTGTCATGAGGAAATCAAACATTGACCAAAGTATATAAACTATGATATAAATAAATATGACAATGTAAAAATATAAATTGGTTATTTAGACTTACATTTATGTCGAATTAATATTTCTTATTTTACCACTATTTGAATGTTGTAAATAAGTGATGTCATTAACATTGATTTCTATCAAGGGATTATGGGTATGATAATAAAAATTTGTTACACTAAGGATAGAATAGAAGTTCATTATTGACTCCAATATTATGATTTCTTGTGTGTATATACATATTGTTGAAACATTATGAGTTTATAATTTTTATGTTTGTTTCATAATAAATTTTAATGAATTTATTAATTTCAATTCAGTCTTTAATTAAGTAAATTAATTGTGTATTCATTCATTGATCTACAGCCTCAAATTGAACACACATATATAAAATAATATTTAATAGAATCAAAATTTAATTGCTTGATTACTAGATATATCATATGAATTGTAATCTATATAGCAGTATGGAAATTATCAGCTGGCATTGGTGAATCCTTGTTAAGGTAATCAAATTCATATCCCATCTGAGTTTGAATTCTAGGAATAACAAAACCCAAAAAGGAATTATGGTATGGATGAACTGAACCAAATTGCACTTGAGTTTAACTGATGAGTACTGGGCGGGTCTATTAAAAATGGTTGCAATTATAGGTCATGTACTTTACTGCACTATCTCCAACATCCTTTCCAAATACTCAAGGTCTAAGAGTAGTCAGATGCAACCCTCTCTTTCTATGGCATTGATCAAAACATTACATCTGGTCTCCATCATGGGGCATAAACATACATCTTGCCCATACTTAGTTTCAAAGGAGGTCCAGTTATTAGACTAGTAAATATTTTTTCAAACTTGTACAATACGAAACCTCCATTATAATTATGCACCTGATGTACAATTAGTATGCTCAATTATGAAAAGAAAATATAATAAGCTCAAACCAATTAAAAATAGTTGTGCCACTAAGAAGTTACATATGATGCAATGAATAAAGATTTATTAACCTGAGACCAAAATAAATAAATAAAGCTAAAAATTGGTGAGTTAGGCAAATAAAATTGAAGTTAAACATTAAAAAAGGAAAATGTTAATTATACCCATGAAATGCTTGGAAACATCACAAAACCCTATGATATATACTTAATTATAACTTTAAAAGAAATTAACTTTATATTCATTTAGTAAAAAAATGTGGATGATAACTAGAAGTGAAAGAAAATTAATGATTATGGAAATAAAAAGTTCTGAAGAAATGTAAATTACTAGCAATAGTGAAGTGTAAGTTTATATGATTGGTAAGGAGCAAGGATATTTGTTTATTTAGATAACTGGGAGGTTTGTAACAGAACTCAATCATCTTTTACAAATATATGTAGCAGATCAGGTGTTACTGCAAGCACCAGAAACATTAGTAATAATATATTTTGCATAACTAAGGACAAGGTCACACATGGAAAAGAAAATGTAATGACTATGAAACAATTATTCTGCACCATCATGAGTAGGAAGCAATAATTAAAAACATATATGAATGATATGGGAGCAAGTTTGAAAACAAAATGAGTAATATGGAGACCAAGGTGAATACTAAGATTGATAGAATGTAGGCTATTATGGTAACCAGGACTGATATAGACTGTATGAGGATAAAAATAAAAGAAAGTATAAGTTCCTTGAAAGTAGATATAAAAAAAAAGATACAAATAATGTAAAAATAATTTGAAATTATAAATTAAGGATATTGAAATCAAATTATCAAAGGATATAGGACAACTATCTTCAGATTAACAGAATGTTCAAAAAGGTAATGTGGAAATTAAATAGCCAGTGAGTAAAATAAGAAAAAAGATGAATGTAAAAAAAAAAAAAAAAAACAATGTCAAAAACATTTTGAAAAGGTTAGCTAAAGTATAAGCAATGAATTTGATCTCAAGTTTCAAGAGGTTTGCCAATATCATGAATCTTTTACAATTAAACTCAGGCAAACCATAAAAGATACAAGGAAAAGAGTCAAGAGGAAATCCAAGACATTCACATTAAATAAATCAACTTTGGGTAAAACATAATAATGACCTAGAAACAAGGATAGAAGTTAATGAGGTCATGAATCAAAATATAAAGCAATTGAAGATAAAGTGGCTTCAAATCAGGCAGACATAGCCATAACTAAAAAATACTTTAGAAAAGATTATAAAAGAAATAAATAAAATGCATAATCTTATCCACCTTCAAAAAAAATTCCACATGTCTTCTTGATATGATGACAAAAAAATGAATGACAACTATCAGATTATGACAATACTAATTATAGTAGCTACCACAAAATAAGGTCATTACAATAAAAAAAATCATGTAAACATAAATGAAGTCAATAAACTTGATCATCTTAAATATATATTATCACATTTAAAATTTGCACATAGCAAAAACAAAATATCAAATCATAAATAAACAATGAACTATGATGGAAAAAACCACATCACACACTGTTACAAAAATAATAAATTCCATAAATTATGTAATATTTATGAAGGTCCATTTATCTTTATTAAGTATTACTAAGCTTATAATAAAAATGGACTTAAAAGAATTGTGACCAATAATAGGGAAACATGATTTCATAAATTGCAATATCCAAAATTTATTTTATATATTTTTTTAAAAAAAATAAGAATAAAGACTCCTCAAATGAGCAAACCCCAAGAATACTAATGTCAGAAACTTTATCATCAGTATGAAGTACCTTATACTATGTCAAAACAGACAAGTGCTAATACAGTCTGGATATATGTAAAGGGAAAGAATGTGGGGCACTTATAATGCTCATATCATGAAACCCTATCTTGGCCAATCAAAGTAAACATATTATTACTACATCATTTGTGTATAAATTAAGAGGAGAAAGAATGGATAGAAAATTAAAAAGAGAGAGAATTTACATCTAAAATTAAATGAAAAAAGAGCAGGATAGAGGCTATCAAATGAACACATGTACCATCCTCAAAAGAAACACATTACAATAAATGATCAAAGGAAGACAAAAAAAAAGAGAAGTAACCCTTTATATATATATATATATATTGAACCGTGTTCAAATATGTGGATTCGAATCACCGGTCTCTTAGGCAGAGAAGAACATACTCGGAGAGTATGTATGCCCAAACAATAGCTATAAAGTATATAACTAGCGTTACATTTCCAGGACATAGCTTCTTCTCGGCTGTTGAGTTCAACACCAAGTTCAAAGCACTTTTTTTTGTTTGTGTATAAACATGGGCAACAGCTACTTATTCTAAAAGAATAGACAACGCACTTTGAAGAGTGGCCACTAACTCAATGCCTAAATCCATGACTAGCTCAGTTGTTTGTAATCACTAATAGATTATACTTAATTAGTGGTTGAAAGACTTGATAAAAGGGAGTTGATACAAAGAATTTATAAAAAGAATTGATAAAAGAATTTGGTAAAAAGAATTGATAAAAAGAATTGACCGACAGATAAAGTTTAATTTTAAAGATAATTTATTAACTAACATTTATTTATTAAATTTAAACATTTTATAATTCTAATAAAACACACGCATATTTTAAATTAACATTTCTAAATAGTCTAAATATTCCTATAGATTTAATAACAGAACACTCTAATTTAACTAATAAATATTGATATAATGATCACGCACATATTAACTCATGCACACACATTATAATGATAATAAAGGAAAACATAGCATTTGAAATTTAATCACACACATATCAATAGTTCATTTATGTATGATATCAAGTTCATGTAATTAGACTGTTGGAGGATTCGCACGAATTAATTAAATGCAATGGCTATTACAGTATAGAATGAAATAAGCAAATGTTTTTACCTAGGCTTTTTTGAATGTTGATGCAGAATTTTGTTCTTTGGAGGCTGCTTTCGGTGAGGATATTTCCATTATAAATGCTTACCAGCCAGCTGGGGCGTTTCCTTGCTGAGTTTCCTGATTTTCATGATTATTGCTATCGAAGACAAATAGATACTGACGGAGATTTTCTAAGATGTTAAGCTGACATTATTTCACGGGCAGATCTGCTGTTTTCTCGGACATCTGGGCTGGAGGTGAACGTGCGTTCCAAAATATTCTCAGCACTGCATTTTGTTTCTTAACTGACTCAATTAATTTCCGAACTGCACTCTCTCAATAACTTTGTGAACTGCCTCCCTGTCCGATAAAAAAGTCTATTTATATCTGCAACGTGTTGTTGAAATATTTCCGGTGATAATCATTTGATAAACGTGTAGTTTTATTTTATTAATAGCCATTGCCATTTTTTTAATGATAATCTTTTATTTTGCATACATTTTATTTATTTACAAATCACATATATATACGCACATATATTTTTAATACAATTTACTACTTAGTTTTAACATTATTTTTTCTTTAATTAAAATTGAATGAAAAGAGATTTGTATGTTTTAACTTTTTTAAATTATATTTTTACGAATACTAATAAAAACTCTTTACTTCCTTTTATAACCCTTAGTTTCATTTCTCAAACCAAGACTCCCCCTCCCCCCTTTTGACTAATTAATTGTAGCTTTTTTATTTCAAAAACTAACACTAGAAAACTATTTAATTCTTATCTTTTTCGAAAACAAGCTGCAATAAATTCTTCAACATTTAATTTTATGTTTTTCTTTTATGAAAGATTACTTTAATAATAATTTTAGATAAAAATTATATGTGCCTATATCAATATAGGTACAATATATATATATATATATTGTAACCTTCTCCCTGGTCTAACTGGTCATAAACAAATCATGCTGCACATTTTAGTGACTAAATTCTCCTATGCAACCTATCATACTCTCATTACCAAGAATATATTCATAAAGAAAGAAAAATGTAAAACTAACAAAATGATTTCTGTATTGAATAAAACTAGCATGAAACTATAAATCTAAAGAAGATCACAAGGCGATTAATAAAGATAATAACTTCTGGTCAAACCAGCTTTAAAATCCACACAGACAAAAGGTGATGAGTTAAATTTGATATTCAGCAAACTAATAAAAATAACTAATAATTATATCTCTGGAATTATTATGAAATTAAACTTATAAATGAAATGATAAGTAAATTATGATGTAGATGGTTATGAAATTAAACTTATAAATGAAATGATAAGTAAATTATGATGTAGATGACTAAATAGATGATGGAAAGAAGTAATAATTAAATGGTGGAATGAAATGAGTCTAAGAATGAAGAGAAAAGAACAAAGGTGTATGAGAATAATGAATGATTAAGATGATGATACAATAAGAGTTAATGAATAGTTAAGGTGATAAAAGAATAAAAGTTCATGTATGATTAATCAATTATGATAATGAATTAATATCAAATGTGATTGAATAAATAAAAGAACAATCAAGATGAAATTGAAGAACAATGTTAATGATGGAGACTGAAATCTTAAACTATAAACTAATATGGTATTAAATTGTAAAAAAATAAGCTAAATAAAAATAGAGATTTCAAGCTTGACACAACCAGAATATTATCATGAAGTTAAAATAAACTATACTTTTTACAACAAAACAAAATAATTTATACCTTAAAGTTTAGTTGACTTTCATAAAACAGTGAAAGTAATCTATTTCAAGTCCAACTATAATAATTAACTAGATATAAACTTTATTACAAATTTAAATTCTACCTTGAAACTTAACAATTAATTCTTCTCTGGGTTCTAGCACTCATAATCATTATACAAAATACATTTGGGTCAGTGAGAGGGATTTACCACTACCCAAATAAAATACACAAAACAGCTCTCAATATAAATTCAAATTAAGAACTATATTTAGCAGTTACACATAAACTTTATGAACTCAATAACTCTTATAACTTTAATATTTAAGAAATAGGAATAACTTTTTAATAACTAAACCTAATAACTTACCAAGTTTTTTTCTTAAATAATTCTAAACCATGTGATCAAGTTTAGTGAATGTTAGCTCTGTGGATTTAACTAAATCAATTAAATCAAGATTATGTTTATCTTTTAATATATTACTTAAAATAATCTGTACTCTAAGTTATTAACATTTGAATTATTGTGTGATGATGCATTATATGTACTAATAAATTAGAAGTCTTAACAAAATTATTATGATATAGCATAATATAGTTAATAGTACAATATTGGTTGATGATAACTTCATTTTATAATCTTCTGATAGGTTGATAGGAATAACAATAATAGTGTATATATGGTGATTAGCAATAAGACTACAGGCAACTAAATACTATTTTAAACACAACAAACTTTATTTACAAATTTTAATTCAAAGACATGGCATAAAATAAAACCAATATATTAAATTAAATTCAGGCATGGGAAAATACTCAGTATCCCTTTGACCATGTTTTTAGTCAATATCACCAGCTTATACAATGGTATTCAAAGTATCACTTATTACTGTTTAGCCTATTTTAAAGAATAAGAAAGTGAAACCTTATTGAAACTGAACTAGCTCTTAAATTACAAAAACAACAGTATATTTAGGACCTTAAGGTATGCACAAATTTTAAATTTAGAATTCAAAAGTTATAAAGGGGTGCATTATATAAAAGCCATCTCTTTTACCAGAATATGATAAAGGCAATTATCATATTCTGCACAATTAATAACTAATTAAACTTTGGGATGAATTGTTTGGTGTACTAAAGTGCAGACATCAAAAGTCAAATAAACACATGTCACTAAAACATTATCTATGTCCACAACCTAATTATTGAATATTTAACTGACCTTACCAATCCCTTGTTAAATCACTCTTCGAAGAAGATAAATCCACACTGTCCATGTGCATCTCTTGCTTTTACATCTAAAAATTCCCTAATCATTAATAGATATTGGTTTGGTCTGTCTATAACTGATGATGATCCTACAACTTAATAAAGCATTATTATAATTAGGCAAACACTATAGCTAGATCAGTGTTCCTAAATCTAACATTGTTTTATCCTTCCCATATGATTTTAGAATACGAAACTTCACCATACATGGTGGAAAAACTAACTCTATATCATCATTAGGGATCTAACAATAAAAAGGGCAGCTTTATAAAACAACATGACAGTTGTTTAATAATATGGATAATTCTACTACCTCTGTATGGGTATACACATGTGGGATTTTTCCTCATCATGGAAAGCAGAATACAAACCATGGATATCCTCATTCAGGATTAATTATGCTAACCACTCATTAATTCCTATTACTCAGCCTCTACCAAACTATCCTCTCATGGAATTGGTAATAGGTGATTCTCCATCAGCCCATGCTCAATATTAATATTAATGTATTGGATGACATTCTACTGGCACATCCTATCAGTTAAAACTGTCACAAATCATTCTCAATATTATAACAAGTCAAAACAATACCCACAATAACAGTGGAGATATACATATTACATTTCACAATGCAGAACCATTAATGTATCAATAGACAAACCATATATATATATATATATATATATATTGTTATTATATATATGTCAAATGATCATTAATTATTTTAAAATGACAACCATACTTTTGTTAGAGATACCACGACATATTTAAGCAATAAAGACCAACCTGCATTTCTATTCAAAGTGGACAAGTTTCATTTCTATTTAAAATTATGAAATGAAAAAGCTTTAGATCAATTTTTCTTTTATATAAGTAAATAATTGGGTCTTTAGTATATCGTTGACAAAAATGTCTGCATGTTCACCCTTTAATAATATACATTAAAATCTGTTTTAAACTATAAGGAAAGTAAATATTTCTCTTACTCTCTTTGGATAAACGATATATATATATATATATATATGATATCATGTTTTCCCTTAACTGAAAAAACTAAAAATACATGTAATAGATGTATATATTTTACACATTTTTTTTCTCTTTAACTCAATATATTTCATACCACAATAAAACATATATGTTCAAAAACAAAATTCTCAAACAACACATAATGTAAGCATTATAAGCCAACACAGCAGTAATAAAAAAATAATAGACAAATGTCTTCTACCATCAGAGTTTATCCTGTGAGTAAAGTTTATTTTATTCTGGTGAGATAAAATGATACAAACTGATATTATGATGGGTAAACATTCCATATAACACACACACAAATATATATATATATATATATATATATATATATATATATATATATATCGATATATATATATATATATATATATATATATATTATCCTTTTCGATTCATAATAAAACAATATTCAACACTTCTCCAAAGGCATAAAAAAAATAATTAATGGTTTCTGTACCGATAATTAATAAGAAACTTAAAATTCACACTTCCAAGCCTAGCATACTTAAAAGGATAGGTTTATCCACTTTTCTGGAGATAATTTTTCTTACTAACATTATAGGTTATTGTAGTCTTCTAAACAAACTTTTTAAATACATTTATTGATTTATTTGGGATTGCATAGTAAGACAAGGTTTAAACATTTCAAGTGGAATGTAACTAAAATCAGTTTATTTACATTTTAATCCAGATGATTTCCCTTGACAATGACTTTATAATTTTATTGCAATTAACATATTTAACTTTTTTTTTTAAATAATTTATTGTTTTTGTTCTTTCCTCCTGTGGCAATATATATGTAACAATCTTTAAACAATCTGGGCATTTTTAAATCATTTTCAAAATCTTACTTATATGCATTGCACGAAAAACTTTTATAAGTAAATAATTGTTTTGTTCCATTTTTATTAGCAAAGCATTATATGATTAGCAACATTAAAAAGAATTTCTCCAATTATAAATATGATATCCTCAACATTTTAATGAATGAGTAATTTTTCATTTGTAACATTACACAAGTTCGCCCTAAAAAAAATCAGATGAGTGTCTAATTCTTAAGAAAGAATTGAGAATAAAATTACTTGCAATTATCTTTTAACTTTATTAAAATTATATGATATAACATGACTTTTGATTTATTTATAATATCTTCTGAAATTCTTTTTTAAAATTACTTTGAATTATTTTCTTGAAATTATGATTTTCAAATGATCATATGTTTTGCTTTATATTTAATAGAGGTGCAAAATACAAACATTATCAACTTTCTATTTTAACTATAAATAATCTGTGCATCATTTTTAAAGAAGAAACTTTAAAAATATAAATAACATAAAAGCAAAAGCTTACTTTTTCTTGAATTCTTTTGGGTTTGAAGCAATATTTATTTATATAAAGAATTATCCCCATGGCTTTCATTTTGTTCTCCAGCATGAATCCTAGGACCTATACAGACATGGAGATGTTGTGTAAAATGATAGCAAGGCTTTGAGATATTCTATTCAATCATTTTTAGATATCAATATATTATAATCCATATTCAATTAGATTCCAATTTTTTTTGATTTTTTAGTATTTTTCCTTCTTACTTTAGAAGATCAGAGTTGAAGTCTGTGGTTGTTTAGTTCTTTTTTCTTAATCAACCCCCTACAGATTTGTTAAATTATATATAGCGTGTTTTACAAGGCATTGAGGTAACAAATGCACCAATAATTATAGTGTGCATGTATTAATATTACTTCACCTGGCTTTCCTTTTAATATCTACTCATAGTTATTCAAGACAGTTTTAGATTCACTATAAAAAATATGTTTAAGTAATTGACTATAACCATTTATTTTACAAGATTTAATAAATTTAATTTATTTGTTTATTTATTTTACTTGCTATTCAACAATAATAAAATAATAATATATTTATCTCCCAATTAATAACAATATTTTAAACTGTTATTTTATCCCTAGTAAAAGCCTACACTGGATTTAAAATCTCATGTCTAGTCAAGCAATTTCTTACTGCATCCAGAACAGTCTTTATTAAAAGGTACTCATTAAGATTTTCATGCTAAATATATTATTATGATTTAAAATTTTTGGATTATTTTACAGGGACATAAATAAAAGGTCACTATATATATATATATATATATATATATATATATATATATATATATATATATATATATATATATATATATATATAATATATATATATATATTGTACCCTCACTTCCAGAAATATATAGTATAACTTAAAATATGACTAGCTCAATTAAATCGTTATGCTCGGCTAAAATATGTATAACTATTATTAATATATTTTTATAATACTATATCTTATCAGATTTATTATAACTAACAGGAAATTAATATGGTTCAAAATCATGCACTAATTAAATAAGTATTTATTAAATCATGAGACTATGAAGTGAAGTTACAAGAGGTAACTGAATTTACATTGAGGCCATATCTTCTAAGATATTATCTCAATGGCATAAGAATACTATTACCTCTTTATTATCTCACTAATACATCTATAGCTCTCCTATGTCTTTTATAAAAATTAACTAACTTCAATAATAGTAATAAATAAATCTCAATCTTTTATCAAAGAAATATAACTAAATAATCTCAGGTTCTTTTAATTATCTTAAAGTAATAATACTTCTTGCAGATAGGCATGATAAGGGATTTAATATCAAACCTAACTACACCTAACTTATAATAATAATAAATAACTAATAATAACAATCTCCAGTGTATAAGTTAACCTTATCTATTTTATTATACTACTAATCATTAAGAAAACAAGTAAATCATCTACATGTCTTTCATCTTCATATAGTATCTTAATTGAGAATATAATAAAATCTTATAATTTAATAATATGTGGCAATAAATAATATTATACTCTTATATTGTGCATTATAATTATTTTGTGACCATTATAACATAATATGTTAATGTCAATGAATTTCTATAAATTATATTAAGAAAATACTGTATTTCTTTTTTTAAAAATAATAATAATTTAATTCATATTGTGCAAATATTATGTTTTATTCAAATTATCTGTTGTCAAATGCTGTGGTGCAAAATAATGAATTCGACACACTTTTAAAACAACTTAAACAAATTTATTTACATCAACTTTAATAAACAACTTATATACATTATTTACATTACAAGTGGAAATCAAGAAAAATAAAAATAAGAAAAATAATAATAATACAAGATTCTTACATTGTTATGATTTCCATAATCCAAAATAAATAATCCATACATTTTTTAAATGTTTTATCAGTAAAATTTAATTAAGTTTATGAACTTATATTTTACTAAATATCATTTATAATCACTTAGTACAATAGAAGGCTTTTATGTAAAATATCACTTATGTAGCACATGTAAAATAAACAAACTTTAATAATTAAAATGCTACTCCATTTAAGTATTATAGCTATTTCTATTATAATGTAATTATTATGTATTACATTTATTATTAGCATTAACTAAATATCAACTAATGTATAGATTGATATAACTTTGTAATATTATGTGACTTTTATTGATTACATAATTATTTACTTCACTCTAATGTAATTTCATAATATATGTCTTACCAAAATATGCAATACATATATGTTCTTTTCTTAAAATAATATTTTAAAATTATTCAACAATTTTGTGAAGACAAAATTTTTATTTATAAATTACCAATTTATAAAGTTATTATATTAAAATAAAATTCTATGATTCTTTTCCATTTAAACTACTATTCTTCTTTACTTGTTATTCCTATTCCCTCTTAATAAAATCCTATCTTCAAATATCATTCTAATCTTATTTAACTTCAGTATCAGCTTACCAATTTTAAAAAAAAATGACTATCTAAACTCTCTTATATCCCCTCATCTATATATGATAAACCCTTCAAACAAAATATAAATTTCTATCTAAAATTAATTTAACTTGTCTAATAATATATAAATAAAAAATATAGATATATTTTTACCTCTTACTAACTTGAAAATAAATATAAATGACTCATACTAATATAATAAATCAAACTCCTAATATTGTAACAGAGACATTAAAGTTTATTCACTGAAAGAATCACATAATTATTTCTAGATAACTCTTATTACGTTGTATTAAATTTTATATTATAAAATAAAGTATGCATATTAAAATAAAACTATTATTGATAGTATTATGCGTGTATATTCTTTAAATATTTATACATTCACTCAACAATCAAATAATATTTGGTTTATCTAAAGAAAACAAAGCAAAATACATTAAATTATTAATATTATATAATTATTACCATAAATGATACTCCAATTTATAATCAGCCAAACGATGTCCTCCAGGATTATAGTTTTACAAAGTAATATCACATTTATACTCAACAATTATTCTTAAAATATTACGTGTTGTAAAATTATATAAAAAATAAATTTTATGAAATTAAGTGTTATATTATTATGTAGTTACTTTTAAAATGTACCTCTCTTATCTCTAATAGATCAATAAATAATTAAATATCTATGTTAATTAAGAAAACAAAATATGTTACATAAAATCCAACGGTGTCTTTTTTCCACCCACAATTGTTCTTTTTTCCTAGGCACAACATTTTACCAACATCACATCCTTTTCCGGTACATCACGTGTTTAAACAGTTTTTATGAAATAAATGGAAAATGTTTTTTTTTTTTTTTTAAAAAAATAAGATAAAATAAATTCCACCATAAAGAAACAAAATAATAATTCAAACAGTTTATAGGATCCGGATTTATTTAAAAGTTATTATCTTCCAAGGATTAATCAATAGTTAAATGTTTAATTTAAGTTTTTATAAAAATTGACTTGGATATCCTCGTATACTTCTGTGCGCATTTCTTTAAATATTCAGCAAAACATTTTTTTAAAATTTTCTATATAACCAGCATATAGAATTTAAATATTATAACGTTTTTATAGGTATTTATTTATCAATTAAATTTCTGAATTATCAGTTTTTTTAAAAATCTATTGACCTCTAGTCTTTTAAATAACAAAGACTTAATAAGGCAAGTATTTCTGCAATTATTATTAACTTCCATATCTTTACCAAAAGATATATTAAGATATGCAATTTAAAAATACTTTCTTCATAAAGAAGTATTTATCTTTCTTTAAAATATTTATTTATAAAAAATTAATTATAATCAACTTTTAAATTCATATAATGTCCAATATATTATTTTTATCCAACTAGTAATTCTCTTAGTTAATCCAGCGTTCACTATATTTTTAATATAAAGTTTCCAACACATTTTATCAATATACGATATTTTCATGATTATTTGATAGTAAAATTGAGCCTTGATAGAGACGATCAATAGGGAATTATGAATAAATTAGCACTGCATATTTAACGATAAACTTTTATAAAATTATTTAAACTACTCTCTTATAAATTAAGAAATATTACGAGAGCGTCTATAATTTTTTACTTAGCTATATTTAATAGCACACTTCACTTAAAATAAAAATACAATCACCCCCTTGAACAATTGAACCTCCATTTTTATACCAGAATAAATTACCCACTTGATTGGTAAATTAAACAATCACCTTGCTAGCCTATTTACATATCTTACCAACAATACGAAATTAAAAATAAATAATGATTTATTTAATATTTATTATTTATTACATTGTTTAATTCTTAAATTAATTTTTATCATTTATTTAAATCCATTAAACATTTTTAAAAATATATGTTTTACTTTATTTCACTTTTAACTTTTATAAGACTATTTTTCTAAACAAACTAAGTCTATTTTTATTCATTATATTTTTTTAAAACAGTATTTTAAAAATCAGATTTAATATTTCACACCAATTATTTTTATTTTTATCTCGTGATAGCCAATATAATATTTATAAATTTTATAATAGAATTTTAAAACAGTTTTGCAACTTTACTAAAAAAAACTTACAAGCATATGTGTACATATGTCTATCTGTCACCTGATTTACAACACAGATATAAACGCTTGTAATTATCTAAAAATAAACTAACAATTCAATTTTATAAAATAAATATTTTTTTAAAACAAATAATATACTATAACAACTTTAAAATAATAATTCGATATTATAAAATCAAATATTAACCCTCTATTATATACTATTAATAACAAAATATTTATATTCACTTACTAAATATTAATCTCTATCAACAATAAATATATATGTATTTAATTTTAACTTGTCTTTTTTTTAAACTTTTAACTTTAAACATTTATTTACAAAACTTATTAATGCAGTATTGATCATGGCCAGTTTTCCCAACCATATAATATTATCATTTTTTTATTGAAACGTCTCTCTCAAATATTAGCACAATTTCACATATCAAATATTCATAGTTTACTTTAGTTAAACTTTTGAAAGATTATTATAAATAAAATCAACATCATATAGCTATAATATATCTTAAATTTAAATTTTTTTTAACAAATTGATATAACAATTGTATGGAGACCCATACAAAAGGGCACAATATATATATATATATATATATATATATATATATATATATATATATATATATATATATATATATATATATATATATATATATATATATATATATATATATATATATATATATATATATATATAGTGCCATTTTACAATTTAGTCATTAGCTAAATTTGTAGTAATGTGCATGAAAGAAAATGTGGAACAAAATCATCATGACATTTTTATATAGCAAAGGAAATGGTAGGCATCCAAATTTAAACTCTACAGGATTAAGTCCAGAAAAACAGATGGAAAGAGAGGGGGGACAACAGTTATATTCCTTAGTTGTTTACACACATTCAGTTATTCAATAATAAATTTATTAAATAGAGTTACAAAACATATATAGGCAATGTGTGTTAACAAAGCTAGTTAGTCATTTTTATGTAGTAAATATTAACTTTCTTTAAAAATAGCATATGCTTGATCAATTCTATTATCTTATTCTGTTTCTATTTTACTTTTGTATAATTGTAATTTGAATTGAAAAAGTTACAGATTTAATTTTAAATAATAGGGTTATAATTTCTAAACTAACATTCATATTATTAATGGGCCAGTTTTATAAATTAGTTGGATGATAAGGTGTGTGCTTGGAGATATTACATACATAAATTTACATTTAATATATATTGAAAAAGAAGAAGGGTTAAATCTGTCAAATTATTTTCTTTATTCAACAATTTTGTGTTAAAGGAGAAAATATGTTAAATTAGATATATACTTTTGTAACAATTTTGTTTTTATAAATGATTGTTTGTCATTTTGGAGTTTAAGCTTAGTGAGAACTCTAATTTTGGAATTGTCTCATCCTAAGATCAAAAGAAAGAAGCTTCCATTTTAGATGATACAGATATACATGAGAAAATGGGATTAAGACTACTTTTTTCTTCAAGACAAAAGTTTGTCTGGAAACCAGGTGTGTGATTTTTTTTTTTATGTTCCTAAAAAAAATTGCACTCCCCAGCTAAAAATGAATTGGTCAAAAATAGAAATAAAAAAAAATTGGATATAGAATTAGTCTGAAAATCAGTTGACTGGGAGAGCAGACTTAAAAATATTGAAGAGGAAAGACAAGTGTTTCAACTCTACAAAAATTCCCAATTTCAAGTCCTTTTTTTATGTATATTTAACTTTTGGAGGTTAAAGATATTAGAATGGCAGAGTATAAAATTTTTATATATGTCTCATCTTTTACCTGACCATCAGCCCACAGATCATATAAGAAGGAGAGAGCCTTGTCTGAATTAAAAAAAACATATTCTACACTTTCAATTGACTGAGAGAGATAAGATGTTTTAAATAGAAAGAAGAAAACATTTACCTGCATTAGAAGGGATTAGAAAAATGGTTTAATCTACTGATAAATATTAATCATCAAGTCCAATTAATTATTCGAGTGATTGAGTTTAAACCTAGGAAAATTTATAAATGTGAAGACAACTGCTATATTTCATCCACTACGAGAATCATGCTGGACAGAAAAATTTAAAATTAATATAAGGATTTCTAAATAATCCACTAAAGCAAATAACCATATTAGAATCATCATCATCAAATAGTTATACACCTCAAGAAAGAGATAGTTCTAAACAAAACAGAAATTGTTGCTGCAAAGGTATAAATATTTAACAGGACAAGTTTGAACCCTTGGAAGTTTGCCACAAACAAAGGATCGGTAATATGACTTTCTATATCTATTTTCTTTATGATATCAGAGTCTTAATAAAATTTTAGCAATAAAGTGGTATATTTTATTTAAAGCACTTTTAAAGACAATTCAGATCGATTAAAATCAAGAATTTCTTACTAATGATAACCTTAAGCTTCATTAATGAGTTTCTCATTACCAAAATTATGATTGTTTATTGATTTACAGTTATGAAATATTATTAATGATTATATTAATTTTTTTTGTATTATTATTTTGGTTTTAAATAATATTTTGGTTTTTACAGGGATAAACATGCATATACATAATAATACTTGTTGCATATATGCAGTTTTGTGTAAATGTAAAATAATAGGCAGTATTAGAAATATTAGATTATTGTGTTTTAAGTTAAAATATAGAATTTCAGAGCTTAGAAAGGAGGGGGAGAAAAAGGTAGTTTAAAACTTGTTTCTAACAAACTTGCTCTTTCCAATTTTACTAACATTTATTTTTATTCACTCTGCTTTACATGTTAGATTTCTAAAGTTATGTGTGCTAAAAAAAGTGTTTATTTTATATATATATATAAAAAGTGTTTATTTTATATATATATATATATATATGTTTTTCTTGTGGAGTAAAAATCTTGGTCAATTTGACATCCAATTTAATATTTGCATTATACCATTTATGGGAAAGGGGGAAGAATTTAAAATTAATAGTATGATTTCAAATAGTCAATTATGATTATTATTGTTATTATCCATATAAATTTTCATGTATGTCTAGAAATTTTTATGTATATGTTAGAAATGCAGTAATAAATATTAGTTTATCTTATTAAATGAGGTGTATATATTTCATTAAAAGTAGTCTTTATTAAGTGTGATCATTCATCATCAAGGCGAATATTAGCTATTTAAGATATAATTAGATATGCTGAGATTAGCCAATAATTATTAATTTCTGAAACTAAATTTTATGATTAGGCTTAGTCATAAAGCTGTGGTTGAAACCATTATCATTATCATCAACCTCATCATCAACGTTTTAATTAATGAGCTAATTAAATGTTTAAAGGCCATAAATAAATATTGATTTCATAGTATTTAGTGATTTCTTAGTAATATTATAATCACCATCCCATCATCTATATCATGCAAGGATGAGTGAATTGCCATCCTAAATCAATAATATAATCTGAGTTAGTAAAAGGTATAAAAATAGTGAAACATGTTTATTATGTTAAGATGTAAGAAAGGATTTCTGTCTAATGAATTTTATATACTCCACTTTCATTTAAAGATGTTTTTTTGTTTATCTAAATTTATGGGTCTAAAAGCAAAATCTTCCATTTTTATTAGAAATAAAGTACCAAAAAGAGATTCAATCCCGGTACATGTGAAAGGGTTATAAGATATAACTATGTCTAGGTTCAGAAAATCTAGTGGTGCCCTGCTAGTCCATATTCACTTGTTATTTATTTAAATATGCACTTGACATCAAACCAAGAGATGAAAGTGAGTAAAATCTACCAGCTGTAAACCTGAGAAGATATTTTATTGAGTTACCAGTGTACTCACCTACTTGATGTTATTTCCTGAGTTATAGTAGTTTGTTCTTAATAATTGTTCATAGTTTCTACTTGTTTATTGAGGATACAATGCCTGCCTAACCAGGATTTGAAATAGGCCAGACACCTTAAATGATTAGTCTCCACGCATTATTGTTCCTAATTATTGATATTGTGATATCTTGAGAAATCTAGTTATAGAAACATGTTTAATTTATTCCTACTCATCATTTTAATATTTATATACTATTATAGCTACTATTCAGGTATGGTAATATTCATATTTGAATCTTTTCTCCCTTTATTAATATATTTTGATCAAGTTAAATTATGTTACAATGAACGCCCAACTGGGTCTTGATATGTTACCATATACCTAAGATAAAAGGGAGTCTATAGAATGATGGGAGATGTGTGGTTAAAAAAGAGATTTTTTTTTGGTAAAAAAAATTTTTTTTTAGTATTTTTTTTTTTGTCTTACAAAATTGTCTTAGCCATATAGTCTTATTTTAGATTTGTGTGTGATGATGTTTAATATGATTTAATTTTTCATTGATGATGATAAAATGGGTACATCCCATAAAACAGCTTAGTTTTGTTTTTCTCAATTTTGAAAATAATCACAACTTAAGACAGTGGTGAAATAATTTTTTGAAACATTACAATGATTTATTGCCAGATATGACAGGCATAGTAATAGTGATTAATTATGGGATTGTAGTCTCATGTGTGTTTGGTGAGTTCATTTTATAGAAAAGTCTATGATATTGGAGGTTGGATTGGATAGTTGACCATTGGAGTTTGGTTGGTTAGATTGCAGACTTGATGATGAGTGAAGAGTTTTGTCATTGCATAGAGAATGTTATGTATTCTTGTAAACCCATGAATGATCAAACCCATTTACTGCTCTAACCCAATTTATAAGTTATCCTTATTTTATCATGAAGCAGTTAACAGCAGTCCTGCCATTATATCAGCCTATAAGTCTCCAAGAGAGAGAGAGAGCATGGCATAGTTTTCCAATCCATTTTATAAGTTATATTATTCTTATTTTATCATGAAGCAGTTAACAGCAGTCCTGACATGATATCAGCCTATAAGTCTCCAAGACAGAGAGCAAGGATTCATTTTCTGGAGACTATAATAGCAGGGCATCCTTTGACACTTGCCACATAATACTCCAAGAGAGAGAACAAAGCATAGTTTATTTATTTCAGCCCCTATGACTTAAAATACTTATTTTATTGCAACAGAGTTTGCATCATTCAATCAAGGGTTGTGGTAGTTAATAGTGATCGAATTGGGATGATCTTCCTAGTGCTCATGATGCATTGTGTGATTGTAGTGCTGTGACTAAATTATTTTATTTGTCTCATTATTGTGAACTGCTAGACTTTCTGTGGACTGTCAGTATCTGTCAGATCTCTAGTGAAATAGATGAATGTATAATTTGGGCTATTACAGGCAGACATGCACTATATAGACTATTGTTGTGTGATTCATTGAATGAGGGATATTAAATATTTTTTTGTATTTGTAAAGCATAATAAATCCAGGTGAAAAAGCAAATCAGTTGGTCATTCAGAGATAGGTATCAGATAGGGAAATGATATGTAGTTTCTTGGTGGTCAGGAAAGCACAAATGGGATATATATTGAATATATTAGAATTTTAATAAGATGAGTGGACTTGACCAGAAAATGATCATGCAGATGTTTAAAAGTCTAGAAGAAGATATAAAATGTCTGCTAGAAGATAATAGAATCTGGAGAGAAAGTTTAGAAGACAGAGAGAAAACTATAGAAAGTATAAAATAATATGATAAGAGAAGTGAAGATGAATTAAAAGAAAAGATCAATAGCTCTGTTGAAAACAACAGTAAAATACCCATGGCTTTGGGAAATAAAATAGAGAAACATGAGGAAAGTGCCTCAATTCCTGGAGATGATAATATTTATACAGAAGAGGATGGAGAGGTTGTAATTGGATTAGAAGTTACTATAAAAGTAAAGGTAATAGTAACAAGTACTGAAGATTTTCAGATTTGAATAAAGAAGGAAGCACTATCAGGTATAAAATTGACTGAGCTGATGATAGATCATATGTATCAAAACTTACTAGAAGATTATAAAAATCCCAAAAGAAATAAGGGAAGTCTGGAACAAAAGATATGTCATTCTGTGAAAAGATGGGTAGAAAGTCTAAGAGAGGATAGTAAAAAGGGTATAATAGAAGATAGTCAAAGATTAGAAGATAATGCTGAAACCTCTTTAGAAAGTTAGATCATCAGATTACTGATAATAAAGACAAGAATGAGAGATTAGATGGAAAAAGTAAATAAACCGGCTAATACACTGATAGAAGATAAGTCCCAAAAAGTAGAAAGGCCAATAGAAGCCATGAAACCAAATCTCTCAATAAAAAGAATACATGAGGTGATGGTCAGAGAGCAGATGGGGATAGATCATGAAGTGAAAAGAAGGAAAAGAAAGTTGGAGGAAAAACTTCATGCACCAGATAATATTATAAAGTTAAGAGAGGCAACGGGAGTGATGAAACCAGATATTTTAGAAAGAGAGCAAAAGTTTCAACATTCTGTAGTTCTCTTTTTAGTAACTAACCAGTATGTATGGTTTCATAAATCTATATTTTTAAATAGATTAGAGATACCTTATATATGGTACAGAGAATCTATGTCTCTGAAAAATTTAAATATCCAGTGTGTATCGTACAGCGAATCAATCTCTGAAAAAGTTAAAAGTAATGAAATCTGGTACAGAGAGTCAATCTCTCTGAAAAGTTTAAATGTCCATTATATATGGTACAGAGAATCAATGTCTCCATAAAATACAAGTGTGCCTTATATTTGGTACAGAGAGTCAACCTTTCTAGAAAATTTAAAAATAAATTATATGTGGCCCAGAGAATCAATCTCTCTCGCAAATGTAAGAATGAATTATATATGAGAGAGTCAAGTCTTTCTGAAAAGTTTTAAGATAAAGTATGTATGGTATAGAGAATCAATCTCTCTGAAAATATTAAAGGCATATTTCGTATGGTACCCAGAGTACATACTTCTAAATGGAGTCTGTAATAAGAGGTTAGAGAAAATAAATCCTCCGGATATGTTTTATAAGTGTCCAGTGAAAGTGAAAAAGAAAGATCTCCAAAACCAACTGAATATACATTTGTAATTTTGTGCAGATGACAATATGATGTACAGATAAGAAATGCCCAGAGCAAAACTCAAGAGCTAAACTAGAGTGGTTCTGATATGATAATCTATTATGTTAACAACCCCCAAAGAAACCAATTTAAAAAAGTTTCTGCATTTGTATGAAGGGCCATTCCAAATTACCAAGAAAATAGAAGAGAATGCTTTTATGCTAGCTACTCTTGATGGCAATAAGAGAACCTATAATGCTAGGAGTTTGATCCCTTATACTTCAGCAGAGTAGCTTGGCAAAGCTCTCCAAATAAAACACATTTAAGTTTTTTAATGAAAAGGTGATTTGGTAGGCATCTAGAAGATGTTTGCCAGTAGTTAATTTTTTTTTTACATTATTATATTTATTATTATGTGTTATTTTATTAGCTGTGATTTTCTTACTAGATATAGTTAAAGCAAAGGTGTTGATGATTTTGTTCAAAGGGGTGAATGTTATACCATTACAATTTAGTCATTAGCTAAATTTGTAGTAATGTGCATGAAAAAAAATGTGGAACAAAATCATCATCACATTTTATATAGCAAAGGAAGCGGTAGTGCATCCAAATTTAAACCCTACAGGATTAAGTCCAGAAAAACAGATGGAAAGAGAGGAGGACAACAGTTATATCCGTTAGTTGTTTACACACATTCAGTTATTCAATAATCAATTTGTTAAATAGAGTTACAAAACATATATAGGCAATGTATGTTAACAAAGCTAGTTAGTCATTTGTATGTATTAAATATGAACTTTCTTTAAAAATAACCTATGCTTGATCAATTCTAATATCTTATTCTGTTTCTATTTTACTTTTTTATAATTGTAATTTGAATTAAAAAGGTTACAGATTTAATTTTAAATATTAGGGTTATAATTTCTAAACTAGCATTCATATTATTAATGGGCCAGTTTTATAAATTAGTTGGATGACAAGGTGTGTGCTTGGATATATTACATACATAAATTTACATTTATTATATATTGAAAAAGAAGAAGGGTTAAATCTGTCAAATTATTTTTTTTATTCAACAATTTTGTGTTAAAGGAGAAAATCTGTTAAATTAGATATATATTTTTGTAACAATTTTGTTTTTATAAATGATTGTTTGTCATTTTGGAGTTTAAGCTTAGTGAGAACTCTAATTTTGGAATTGTCTCAAACTAAGATCAAAAGAAAGAAGCTCACATTTTAGATGTTACAGATATACGTGAGGAAAGGGGGTTAAAAATTTTTTTTTTTCTTCAAGACAAAAGTTTGTCTGGAAACCAGGTGTGTGATTTTTTTTTATGTTCCTAAAAAAAATTGCTCTCTCCAGCTAAAAACAAATTGGTCAAAAATAGAAATAAAAAAATCTGATATAAAAGCAGTCTGAAAATCAGTTGACTGGGGGAGCAGACTTTTAAAAATATTGAGTATTTCAACTCTACAAAAATTCCCAATTTCAAGTCATTTTCTTTTATATATTGAATTTTTGGAGGTTAAAGATATAAGAATGGCGGAGTAGAAAATTTTTATATATGTCTCATCTTTTACCTGACCATAATCCCACAGATCATATAGGAAGGAAAGAGCCTTGTCTGAATTAAAAAGAAAATATTCTACACTTTCAACTGACTGAGAGAGATAAGATGTTTTAAATAGAAAGAAGAAAACATTTACCTGCATTCAAAGGGAATAAGAAAAATTGTTTAATCTACCGATAAATATTAATCATTGAGTCCAATTAATTATTCCAGTGATTGAGTTTAAACCTAGGAAAAATTATAAATGTGAAGACAACTGCTATATTTCAACCATTACGAGAATCATGCTGAACAGAAAAATTTTAAATCAATATAAGGATTTCTAAATAGTCAACTAAAGCAAATAACCATATTAGAATCATCATCATCAAAAAGTTATACACCTCAAGAAAGAGATAATTTCAAACAAAACGGAAATTGTTGCTGCAAAGGTATAAATATTTAACAGGACAAGTTTCAACCGTTGGAAGTTCGCCACAAACAAAGGATTGATAATATGACTGTTTATATCTATTTTCTGTATGATGTCAGAGTCTTAATAAATTTTTAGCAATAAAGTGGTATATTTTGTTTAAAGAACTTTTAAAGATAATTCAGATCGATTAAAATCAAGAATTTCTTACTAACGATAACCTTAAGCTTCATTAATGAGTTTCTCAGTACCAAAATTATGATTGTTTATTGATTTACAGTTATGAAATATTATTAATGATTATATTATTTTTTTTTTGTATTATTATTTTGGTTTTAAATAATATTTTGGTTTTTACAGGGATAAACACGCACATACATAATAATACTTGTTGCATATATGCAGTTTTGTGTAAATGTAAAATAATAGGCAGTATTAGAAATATTAGATTATTGTGTTTTAAGTTAAAGTATAGCATTTCAGAGCTTAGAAGGGAGGGGGAGGAAAAGGTACTTTAAAACTTGTTTCTCACAAACATGGTCTTGCCAATTTTACTAACATTTATTTTTATTCATTCTGCTTTACATGTTAGATTTCTAAAAGTTATGTGTGCTAAAAAAGTGATTACTTTTTTTTATATATGTTTTTCTTGTGGAGTAAAAATCTTGGTCAATTTGACATCCAATTTAATATTTGCATTATACCATTTAAGGGAAAGGGGGAAGAATTTAAAATTAATAGTATGATTTCAAATAGTCAATTATGATTATTATTGTTATTATCCATATTAATTTTCATGTATGTCTAGAAATTTTTATGTATATGTTAGAAATGCAGTAATAAATTTTAATTTATTTTATTAAATGAGGCATATATATTTCATTAAGAGTAGTCTTTATTAAGTGTGATCATTCATCATCAAGGCGAATATTAGGTATTTAAGATATAATTAGATATACTGGGATTAGCCAATAATTATTAGTTTCTGAAATTAAATTTTATGATTAGGCTTAGTCCTAAAGCTGTGGTTGAAACCATTATCATTATCATCATCCTCATCATCAACGTTTTAATTAATGAGCTAGTTAAATGTTTAAAGGCCATAAATAAATATTGATTTCATAGTATTTAGTGATTTCTTAGTAATATTATAATCATCATCTATATCATGCAAGAATGAGTGAATTGCCATCCAAAATTAATAATATAACCTGAGCTAGTAAAACATATAAAAAATAGTGAAACACATTTATTATGTTAAGATCTAAGAAAGGATTTATGTCTAATGAATTTTATATACTCCACTTTTGTTTAAAGATGTTTTATGTTTACCTAAATTTATTGCATACAGTGGTATGGGTCTAAAAGCAAAATCTTCTATTTTTATTAGAAATAAAGTACCAAAAAAAGATTCAAACCTGCTACATGTAAAAGGTTTATACGATATAACTCTGTCTAGGTTCAGTTAATCTAGTGGCACCCTGCTAGACCATATTCACTTGTTATTTACTTAAATATGCACTTGACATCAAACCAAGAGATGAAAGTGAATAAAATCTACCAGCTGTAATCCTGAGAAGATATTTTATTGAGTTATCAGTGTACTCACATACTTGATGTTATTTCCTGAGTTATAATAGTTTGTTCTTAATAATTGTTTATAGTTTCTACTTGTTTATTGAGGACACAATGCCTGCCTAACCACGGTTTAAAATATGCCTGACACCTTAAATGATTAGTCTCCAGGCATTATTGTTTCTAATTATTGATATTGTGATATCTTGAAAAATCTAATTATAGAAATGTTTAATTTATTCCTACTCATCATTTTAATATTTATTTACTATTATAGCTACTACTCAGGTATGGTAATATTTATATTTGAATCTTTTCTACCTTTATTTATATTTGAATTATTTTGAGAAATTATTTAAGTTACAATGAATCTTTTGACCTATCCATAATTATGTTATAATATATATATATATATATATATATATATATATATATATATATATATATATATATATATATATATATATATATATATATATATATATATATATATATATATATTATATATATATATATATATATATTAAGATTAATTATGAAGAATTAGAAGAAGTTAACAGTTACAAATACCTTGGTCAGCTTATTAATACAGATGGAAACATAATGGAGGAAATTAATCATAGAATTAAACTTGGTTGGAGTGCTTTTGGTAGAAATAACTTGATACTAAAAGGAAATATGCCTATGTGTTTGAAAAATATGGTTTTTAACAAATGTGTTTTACCAGTTCTTACTTATGGATCTGAGACTTGGACACTTAATAGAAGAGCAATACAGAGACTTCAGACCACTCAAAGGAGTATGGAGAGATGTATGTTGTAAGTAACAAGAAGAGATCGAAAACGCAATGTATGGGTAAGACAACAAACAGGTGTTACTGACCTTATTGAAAACATTAAAAGATTGAAATGGAGTTGGGCTGGACATATTGCTAGAAGAGATGATAATAGATGGACAATTGAAATTTTAAACTGGATTCCAAGAGATTCTAAAATACCTAGAAAGAGACCACATGTGAGATGGATGGATGAAATAAGAAAATGTGCAGGAGTGTTGTGGAGAAGAGAAGCTAAAGATCGGAGAAGATGGATTAAACTTGGAGAGACCTTCATCCTGCAGTGGATTGATAATGGTTGATGATATATATATATATATATATATATATATATATATATATATATATATATATATATATATATATATATATATATATATATATATATATATATATATATAAACTACTCCAAACACTAATTGTGTCCATTTCAAATAGTAAAATTAGCTTCAGTAATAAATTTTAATTAATATATAGATGATATAAATATGTGTTAATAATGTATTTGTTTTTATGATCTTATGCATCACTAAGCCAAATAAAACAATTACAGAGACTGACAACTGTTATATAATGAAACAGATAAATATTAAAGCAGTCTTTATATAAACAAATATGAGAATAAAATTATACTTTATTATATGACTTTTAAATCAATTAACCTGATATAATATCCACAACAATGAACAATTATGACAACAAGAAGCAAATCAAAAATTGAATACATTAAACAGCAGGTATTACACAAAATATATAAATATAACACTCTTTTGCTTGCATGATCTTCATAAAATTACTTACATGCTGCAAAATAACAAGATTAAATACAGGAAGGAAATGTTTGTAGAAAATGAAAAAAAATGGATGTGTGGTTCCAGAAAATCGCTATTTTCAGATGTATAATTATTTTATGATACTGCTACAAGAAAAAGATATTTTTGAAGTGAAATATAATAAAGAATTTCATCTGAGTAAATAAAGTCAGAAACTCTTTTATATGTATATTATATCAAATAATTATATCTATTCTAATGTTAAATAAATTGAAGATCATTAAAGATAAACAATATTCGAAGTACAATTTTGATTAATCATCATCGATCATTTATAAGATTTATACAATGTCAATTCTGATTCATTTCAAAATAGTATATATAAATAGTCACCATAAAATGTTTTCTAGTAAATTGAGCATGTCATAAGTGGATCGTTATTTTTCCCTGCGATGGAAGCAGGATAATTTTCTTTATCAATTCTTAAAATTCGAAAGAAACATTTTTGCCTCATATGGAATGCTTACTTATGAATCTACAGAAAGAACAAGTGAGGAACAATACATAACTGTTTCAAATCCACCATCAACAGATGTCATCAGATAAATTACACTTTATATAAAAATAATCAACTTTAATGATCTATAAATATGAATGACTTTCCCCATGTCCCAAATTTCCATCATCATCAAACAATATCAATCCCCTGCAGAATAAATATCTCTCCAAGTTCAATCCATCTTTTTTTATATTTACCTTCTCTTATCCACATCACCTCTGCACAACTTTTTTATTTTATCCATCTATCTCACATGCAGTCTATTACTGGGTCTTTTACAATCTATTGGAATCCACTTTATTTCAATTGTTCATCTATTATTATCTCTTCTAAAAATATGTCCTGCCCAAACTCCACTTTAGACTTTTAATTTTTTAATGAGGTCAGTAACACCTTTATGTTTTCTTACCCAAATATTGCATGTTTAATCTCTTCTTGTTATTTCTAACATACATCTCTCCATACTTCCTTGAGTGGTCTGAAGACTTTGTATTGCTCTCCTATTAAGTGTCCAAGTCTCAGATGCATAAGAAAGAACTGGTAAAACACAATTAATAAAAATCTTCCTTTCCAAATACAAACATATTTCCATTTAGTATCAAGTTATTTCATACCAAAAGCACACCAACCTAATTTAATTCTATGAGTAATTTCTTCCATTATGTTTCCATCTGTATTACAAATCCGACCAATGTGTTTGAAGCTGTTAACTTCTTCTAACTCATCATAATCAATCTTTATCTTCATATTTTGAGCAAATCAATTGAACATTACTTTAGACTTGTTAGCATTTATCTTTAGTCCTATTTTCCTACTTCGATCTGATAACTCCTGTGACACTTCCTGCAAATCTAAAGCAATATTTGCAAAAACAACATCATGTGAAAATTCTAAATGACTTAAATATTTCCTTTTACTTTCATTCCATAAGCTTCCAATTTTTATTTACAAAATGCTTATTGCACCACTGCTGTAAAAAATTTTGGAAGTATGAAATCACCCTGTGTTTCACTTTTCTCAAAGTTGACTTTCCTAGTATCATTACGTAATCTAATTACTGATGTTACATTTTTATAAATATTTTTTAAAATATGACAATATCCCTGATCTATATCTTGATCATACAAAGCTTTAATTGCTGAAGAAATGTATATAAAATCAAATGTTTTTTTTTATAATATACATATCCCAAGCATAATGACTACTCATATTAATTTGTTCTTTTCATACCTGCTCCATTACCTGGATATGATCTACTGAACTAAAACCACATTCAAATCCACCTTGTTCTCTTTGTTGGTAAAAATCCAATGTTTTCTGTAGACGTGTTGTAATTATCTTTGTAAAAATTTTATATAAAACTGATAAAAGGCTGACAGATCTGGAATTTCTAACAACTTCCTTATCACCCTTTTTAAAATTTTAATACTACATCAATTTAAAGGGATTGTAAAATCTTGATTATGTAACTTGAGGTTTTATCTCTTGTAAATATTTTGTTGCTGTGTTTCTCTTTTTTTCTTACTTGGACATATGAACTTTCTATGATTTATAATGTTTCTTGGAAAAAAATTCATTCCAAACAAATGTTACAATGAAGGGGAGAATGGCTAATTCTAGTTAAAAATGTTATTTTGTAAATAAAATCCATATTAGCTTTTCTCCAATCATAGCAACTGATATTTGACTAATTATCATATGATAATAATGTAACATTCTATTATTATTATTATTATTATTATTATTATTATTATTATTATTATTATTATTATTATTATTATTATTATTATTATTATTATTATTATTATTATTATTATTATTATTATTATTATTATTATTATTATTATTATTATTATTATTATTATTATTATTATTATTATTATTATTATTATTATTATTATTAAATGCGATAATAAGGACCTCCCCTCTTTTCTTTCATAGTGTAAGCTTCTGGTTAAAACACCTGTAGAGGTCCTTATTATCGCATTTTATACGCATATTATCGAGGTTATAGCCTCAGTAAATATTACTACGTAATCAATGTGCGTTTAATAAATGTATAATTACAACTTTATATTATTATTATTATTATTATTATTATTATTATTATTATTATTATTATTATTATTATTATTATTATTATTATTATTATTATTATTATTATTATTATTATTATTATTATTATTATTATTATTATTATTATTAGACTACATTAGATACATACACTTTATTAATTTTTATGGTTGGTCAAATGAGTTAAAACTCTAAACTTTTGAGTGGTCAATTACAGAATCAGCTGTAAAAATATATTCATCTTTTAATTTTATATTCATTTTAGTTTTGTTTGTAAAAAGTATATTAATAATTTGTCAGAACATGAAAGTGAATGAAAGTTTTTTTAAAAAAATAAATTTCTATTTATAATTATACAGATATTTGATAGTGGAAGATGTAAAAAAAATTTTTGTAACAAATTAGAAAGTGCTGTGGGCATCATTAATTTATTTCTCAATTTACCTTGATGTAAAAGTAAAAAATTTTTTTACTATAATTTTACTATTTTTCTAAAATAATTATATTTTCAGCATATTTTATCTATATACATTATAATATGTAAACAAAATATTCTAATATGTTCATTTTTGTTTGAAAATCAAATAAAGAGTGTGGGACAATGCAAATTGTTGAGAGGTGTCAAAATTGTTGTCAGTACTGGTTTCTTTTTTCAATTAACATTCATGTAAAAGTAAAGAATTTTTTACTAAAATCTTACTATTTTTGTAAAATAATTAGATTTTTAGCATATTTTATCAAAATACATGATAATATGTAAACAATATATTCTATTTTTTGTTTGAAAATCAAATAAAGAGTTTGGCCAATTAAAATTGTTGACAGGCACTCTTCATTTATTCAGATTGAAAAGTAACCAGTCAGCATCTAGGAAAGCATGCCTGTCCACATTGTTGTAGTCAATATTATTGATATTTTACTTGTAAAATAATTCTAGAGAGGGTAGAATCTTATGGTACTTTTTAAGCTTTAAAATGAGCCTTAATACACTATGGCAATGTAAAACGCAGATTTAGAGCAAGTTAAAGCTGTGTTCAAGTTGATTCACATTTTTTTAAAAAAAGAGTTGACATAATTTATCTTGTTCTGTTATATATATTGTAATTTTTATTCCTGTATTAGGGTTTTTTATGAGTTAACTGCACATACTTGCTGACCAAATTATGTCCTATCTATTAAATTTGTTTCATCAGACAGTTCAGTAAGATTTAATGGATGCAATTATTTTTCCTGGTCAGACAACACCCTTTGAGAATGTAGCTACTAAAATAATGGGATCAAGTAAGCCAGATTTTAATTTATTTGAAAGGTACCAGGATACTGTATCAAAATCCAATGGCTAAATCCCTTTTATTTATTTAGTTATGACGAAATTATTTGGAAACTCTGGATGATTGAGTTTCAGTACAGCATTGACAAGGATAAATTATATTTTTAAATCATAATAATTAACATTAATAAATTTATTAATAATCATTAACAATGTACAATGAATAGTTGGTATTAGAAATAACTATTTTTATTCTAACAAATTAAAATATAAAAATAAAAAACACATTATGAATTAATTAATTGAAAATATGACACACACACTAATCCAGATATGTATCAATTAATAAAAAAACAGTTCAACAATTATAGTTCCTAGGTAAACAAGTTTCTTTTGATAATAGAATTTAAAGTCTTTATCAGGATTATGTTATGCTTATTTTAAAAATTCTCTGCAAATTTATGTCTCAATTGGGAAAAGTTACTCTTAACTTACTGGTAAGTTGGTGTAGGTTTTTTGGGATCCTGAACTCATAAGAATATCCATTGGTCTCTCATGCTGGCATCTTCTTTTATTGTGCCAATCTATAGCTGGAGAAAAGGCATGGTTGTAGTGACATTTTCATTGCTAAAAGTGATCTTCACAAGGCCCATTTCCATGCTTGCATGACAGCTTGGAAAAGCAAGTGGTGTATGTTCAGATGTATATTACTGTCACAGGTTATATTCACAGAAACCTCCAACTTCCAGACACGTACATAGAAGGTAAAGAGAAAATCCAGATCAAAGTTGTCCTCCTCTTTTTATACCTCGATCCAGTTTTTGAAGCTTCTGAACATCCTTTTATCAGCATATAAGATAATAATCTTGTACACTTTTTTTAAAAAATTTAAGTTTAAATGTCCTCTTTTCCCAAAGTCCCTCTGCAATCTTTATTTAGCTGAAATATTTTTCATTTAGCTTATCTGGATTAGTAATTTGGGTGTCTTTTGTTCTTTCCAATTTTTACCTTAATTTTTAATGAGATACAAAAAAAATATGGATAAAAATTTTACTTTTATTTTACATTTAAAAAAAAAAGATTATACAAATTAAAAATTTAATTTCGTCTTTTTAATAAAAATACTAAATTTCCTTTTTCTTTTTTTTTAGCTTTTAAATATCTTACCGGATGCCAATATATTTGTACCATATAAACAAATGGTACAATATATATATATATTGAGCTGATAATTTTGTTTGGCTCATGTTATAATTTCTGTGCATGTAAATTACGTATATTCACATATGTATATTAGGTATAAATAAATAAACGTTGTGTGTATAGAAAGTTTTTTTTTTGGAATTAGTAGGTTTTTGGTATTATTTATTAGTTTTTTATTGGGATTTGAAAAAAAAAAAGAAAGAAAAGGAAAAAATTGTAGATTAATTATTATGTTTTTTATATGACTGAGAGATTAAATCGAATGTGATATTAAAAATATATTTTTGGTTGTTTTTGAAAACAATTTTTAATTAAATTTTCTAATCTGAAGGGAGGGGAGGGGAAAAAGAGTTGTAATTAATTCTATTGACATTGTTTCTAGTAGGAAGGTGTTAAAAACTAAAGAAATTAAAGAAATTCAATCACTGGCTGGGAATGTGATCAGATAAAAAGACAATGGAAAAAGGACTATATATACTGAGACAAACCTATTGTGAGATTCACTTATTAGTTTTTAATAAAATAAAATAAAATAATGATTAAGTAGTGAAAGTAAAATGTTAGAAGGCTAAACAACTAAAATCCATCCCCATACAGGACACTAGCCGATTCCTGGATTTCATTGCCGTGAAACCACCGAAGAGAAAGTAAAATTAGTTAGAGGACAAAATGTGTTACTGTGAATTAACTCCCAAAGGATCCCAAGGAATACATATGGATACTGATCAATCAGGGTAATATAAACTTTGTTTTTTTTTAAATTGAACTATTGATTGCTGATCCATAAAAACACATCTAATTAGGATTGTATTGAATCAGCCACGAACTATAAGCCATGACAATAGAAGAGGTTTTGTCATATATATATATATATATATATATATATATATATATATATATATATATATATATATATATATATATATATATATATATATATATATATATATATATATATATATAAAAGCTTATAATAACATTGTTCAATTTGTTTCTATGGTTTTGTTAAATTTTTGTTTGTTTGTTTTTTTGTTTGAGGGTTTTTCAAATAACTTTTGTCAAAATTCAAGACTATAGTGAAGATTAAAAATAGAAATGATTTAAAAAAGCAAACAAACAGTTTAAGGGTGGAGTAAATATTGAAAGAGAGGGTAGGGGTTTAGAATAATAACTGTCTCCTAATAGTAAGTCGCTTAGTCTCTGCACTGATCAAGATTCAGATCAATCTGGGATGCTTATATATATATATATATATATATATATATATATATATATATATATATATATATATATATATAAGAGTGCATGTTCCTTCGAAAATTAAAAATATATATTACTCTACATCTTTGTAGTTTTTTTATTTATATAAAAAAAAGAGAGAAAAAAAACGATAATGTTAGGCATGTTGAGGGATTACTAAGGATGTATTTCTATCTGGAGTCTTGAATAAAAATAAAGTAAAACTTATAATAAAGCTGATTATTATTTGAAACATATGTAAGTGTTTGTGTTCATTCATTTAGCGTTTGTATGTGATAATAAAACATATGACCATTGCGTATACACACATATAAAAAAAAATGGGATTGCAATGGGAGGTTAGCTGGATCTGTCATATGTATAAAAATTAACAGCTACGATATAGATTCTTCTAATTTCATGGCTCCAGGTTATTTACTGGTGGCGCCCTCATATGATACGATTTCAGCTGTAATTAAAATCTTTGATTCTTGGCCTACAAACTTTTAGATATGAAAAGTAGTGTCACAATATATATAAACAAATCATTATATCTGTTATTCTGTATAAATGATTAACCTCTCATTGAGTGAATTTAACTATCATATAAATTGTACATAGATTTTGGAAGGGGTCATGAGCTTTTCGAACACTTACCAAAGTATATAAATTATGATAGACATAGATATGACAATGTAAGAATATAAATTGTTTATTTAGACTTACATCTATGATTAATTAATATTTGTTATTTTATCATTATTTGAATGATGTTGATAATTTGTGTCATCAACATGGATTGCTATATAGGGATTATGGATATAGTACTATAAATTTGTTACATTAAAGATAAAATAAAAGTTCATTACTGACTCTAACAGTATATTTTATTGTGTATATATACAAATTGTTGCAACATTTTGAGTTTATAATTTTTATGTTTGTTCCATAATAAATTTTAGTGAATTTATTCATTTTGATTTGGTCTCTAATTTATTAAATCGATTGTATATTCATTCATTAATCTATAGCTTCAAATATACATACACATATAATAATGTAAAATACAATCAAAATTTAATAGATTGCTGACTAGATATATCATACTAATTGTAACCTATATATCAGTTGGCATTGGTGCATCTCTGCTAAGACAGTCAAATTAAAATTCTCCCTGGGTTTGAATTCCGGGAGTAACAGAGGCAAAGTGGAGCTAAAGTATGGATGAACTGACCCAAATTGCATTTGAGTTTAATGAATGAGTATTTAACTTGTCTCTTATAAGTGGGTGCAATCATAGGTCATGTACTTCATTGTGTTATATCCATCATCCTCCACTGATTCCCAAGTAGTCAGATGTAACCCTCTTTTTCTATGTCATCGATCAGACCATTACAGGGTACAATCTCAAAATGTCCATTACCATATTGGTATCCAATTGTAATGGTGAAAAAGAAGGATTCATTGTTAAGATTTTGTTTAGATTCTAAACAACCTAACAAAATAACCTTTCCATACATGGATTATATGTTAAATTTGGTAATAAAAATATATTCATTACTTTTGACTTAACCTAAGTTAGTGGCAGATGGAACTCGATCCAGAATATTATCAATATATTGGATTCTGATACGAGGGATTTATCTATTATTTTAATAGGGTGTCATTTGGAGTGATTAACAGTGGTGCCAGTATAATTAGATGTCTCAGCAAAAACCATTCTCTTGAGATTAAACAGATAGCAACTATCAATGTAAACACAGTTATCATCATATAATTTACTATTGAAGAACATCTTCAACAAGTGCTATGATTTCAAGAAGAGTACATTAGCATTCAATTAGGTCATATTATTTGTGGTAATTGTGTGGTACTCATCTAGACAAGATTAATGCAATATAGAATTTTTGTATGCCTAAAAATAAATAAAAAATCAGATCATTTTGGGGATATGCAATTTATACAATCATTTTTATTCAAAAATCACTGTATTACATGGAATTGTTATTAGAATTAATAAGAGAAGATGAAAAATGAAACTGGGCTGAAGAACAAGATGATGCACATGCCAAAATTAAAATTAGACTTCTAAAGGATATCATGGATTAGTGGTAATATTAAATCCAGGAGATGGCCATACAGGAATCCTCTATTTCATTAGATGTCTCTTAAAGAGTCCAGATATAAACTACATAGTCACTGTGATGGAAGCACTAGAAAAATAATATGGGCTTCTCAGAAATTTGACAATTACTTCTTGGTTCAGAGATTATTGAGTGATTACAAATCATAAAAGCCTTGAAATCTTGAACTACTACTAACTTAACCAATTGTCACTTTGTCAAGTGGAGTCCGTTATTACAAGATTACAGTTAAATTGTCAAACACTGTAATGGATCCAAAAACATTGTGGCTGATGTGCTTCGTTGAAATCCATGTTCACCAGAACAACAAAATACATCAATAAGTAATGCCTACATATCAAACAATTGATGTAACAATTAATAAAAATATAGAAAATAATTTATTAAACATGCAACACTTTTAAACCCTAGATAAAGATCTGATTCTGATAAATATAGTGTTAAACAGAGAGAAAATCATATATAAAAACAATAAGTTTAAATATTATAATCTGTACAATCAGTTCTAAAAATATAATGCAGAGAATTTGTTCAGTGAACATTTTAAATTCTAAATGTTTTATTTATCTAGTTCGTCCCTAAATAAAAGATAATGTCACTTTTATCCGTTTATTTGCATAATCATCATTGTATGTATTGAATCAATTGATACAAATAAAAGTTGAAGTATCTTAATAGTAATGCTATAAATTAAATATTTTTTTTTGTGAATGTAAACACATTTTGGTTATTAAATAATTTATTTTTTTAATAGTCACAATGATTCTATTGCAGTGCACCTAAGTTACAATATTAATTCTTTGAAAAGATAAATAGTTTGTTTAACACATTGGTATCTCACATGCTTACTGTTAGACACATGGTGTATTATATTTACATATATAATTAACTCTATTTGTTTCATAACTGAATAATAGATTTTTTAAAAGAATAGTAAAAACATAGAAATTAAATAGGATAACATTAAATTATAAAATCTCTCTATGCATTTCAAATTGAAATATAAATGAAGGAATCGATGCTAATAAAACTGTCTTTTAAAAACTTTGCAGTATCTAGATGAATGTCAGGTTGTCAAAGATCAATTAGTATTTAAACTGTTTATAGGTGAATTATTAGTTGTTTCTTTTATTATAGAGATAATGTTTTGTTATTTCACAGTCACCAATAACATTTGACATTTTTTGCATACTAATCATCTAAAATAGAAATGCACATATAATAAATTTAAAAGTAGTAGCAGAATTCAGTTCGTGAATATTAAATAAGTGTTAGACTTGGAAAAAAAAAATATTTCTTTTTTTATCTGACTATAAGAACTTTAGATATTTTTTTAACAATATAGTTTATGTTTCTACTTAACATTGGACAAAGTTAATAAATTTAAAGTGATATTTTTTTTTATAAAAAGACAAAAAAAAAAACACATTTTTTTCACTTTGACTAATGATTTTTTTCTGTTAATGTGAAACTTTTTTTCAACGTTTATTGACTTCTGTCATATGGAAATGATAAATAGTTGACATGTTATGTTTACTGACAAGTGAAACTGATAATTTTTCAATATTTTTTCTAGGTACATTGTTAAAGATTGAGTGAATAGATGTAATTTATTTCCTGCTCAGCATGTGAGTTAGAGTTAGATCTTGAAGTAAGAAATTGCTAAGTATTTGGATAAGTAATTATAGACAAGTCTAAAAATTAATGGCTAAAACTTTAAATATTTCTTTAAAATGTTACTTTTAGTAACAAATTTTACTTTTTAAATTATATTAAAATAATTTAACATAATACATTAAATTAGCTTTGTATGTTCCATGTTTCAGGTTAAAAGTCACAAAAATTATAGGATGATATAATACAAACTAGTTTTTTTAAACTTTAATTTATTGTACAGGGGACAAAAAACTTCAAAGTGGCATTTGTGATAATTATTAGTTATCTATTTTTAATGGACATTTATTTCAATTGCATGACATTGTCATATTTTATTTTAGGTAGTCAAATATGACCGAATTAATTTACTGGAAAAATAAAAGAAAGCATGTATTGTTCACATTCTTCAGTACACTCAATTTATATATTTTTATCTTATAAAACTTTTTTTCATGTTATGCAACCATACTTGTCTTAGAGTAATCAACTAAAAATTTCTGTATTAAAATTATATTATTTTTTGGCTAATATAAATCTTCTTTCTGCTTTAGAACTATGGAAAACTGTGATAAGTTAAGCAATAAACAGATTGTAATGTATTTCCTGTGAAAAAAAAAATGAATCGGAAATATAATCTCAACTATGAAAACAGTAATCTATCATTTTACAATCTTTATAACTAATTTATGCTAAGATAATACATAAAAATTAAATTATTTTATAAGTTTTGACAACAAAGCAGAACTTAGATTTTTTTTATCAAACAAAAGGTGAATACAAATTATTCACATTAATATTTTATTAAATATATATATAATTATGATAATAATTTTTTAATTTTAGAATCAAACAAGTTTAATATTCAAAGTTGTATATTTTATTTTTATTTTTATGTTTATTATTTTTTTTTTTGCAAAAGGAAAACAAATCAATCATCGAAGTTAATACTTTTTATTCACATTTTATTCAGAATTATATTTTTAATTAATTTTCATGTCTGCATTTATCAATCCATGAATTTGTTATAACTTTTATGGGAATTATGATGTTTTTCATTTCAACTTGTCTTTACTATATTAGTCCACTGTTCACATTATTTTATAGCAAAATTTAGACCACTAATTTTAGTTTAATAAATCTGAAAGTTTCAGTATTTTACTGACTTTCTACAAATATCACACATATTTCACCCTCAAATAAATGACAATGCCTTGATAGGTTATATCATATTACAAATAAACTTAAAGCATCATTAATTATTATATTATTTGGCAGTAGACTTTTCAAGCTGTGATTTATAATTTTAATATTTCTAAAAGAAAAATTGTTGTTTTCATTAATTTATTTACATATTTAATCTTATTTATGCACCATATCCTTAAAATATTTATAGTAAAAATGTTATATATTGAGACTTATTTGAATACTTTACTAAATATAAACTTATTTTGTTTCTAGTTCACCCAAATTTAGAATTTGTTTTAGTTTTATGCAATATTCATTCAAAAAATGACACAAATAAAAATTATTATATTTTGATATTTTTTATCACTAATACTTCAAAGATGATTGTAATATATTTCTTTTGACACATCAAAGCTCTAGAGATCTTGAATTATTATGCAAACACAAATACCAAGCTAAACATTTCTAACATTATCACTGCTAAATTTATCTTAATATTAAACTATTGAACATAACATTTTAGCCCAAAAGTAGTAAATACAATACAATCTCTCTTATTCTTCATCTTCTTGAAATTTATAATACTATTCTTATTACTGAAAAGGTTTCTGTGCATGTTTTAAACAATTTTCTAACTAAAATAATAATATATAAAGTCTATTATCTCTTATTCTTCATCTTCTTGAAATTTATAATACTATTCTTATTACTGAAAAGGTTTCTGTGCATGCTTTAAACAATTTTCTAACTAAAATAACAATATATAAAGTCTATTATAAGTTATATGTTATTTTATTATTTGTATAGTATTTTGAATTTATTGCTTGTTTAATTTATATCAAATTATATAACTGTTATTTTGTTGAGAATGTTTTTGTTGTACAACAATTCAGTATTTTATAAACTAAAAACTTTTATTTTCGAAAACAATTTAAATCCTCATAAGGTTTGATTAGTTTTTAAATGTTCTTAAAATAGTTATTTTAGTAAAAAAAATTATTTGATTAAATGATTGTTTTTTTAATAATTGTAGTTTTAAAATAATATGTTTGGTATAAATATTATTTTTAAAACAAACCAGTTTTAAAGAAAAATAAAAAAAAGTTATTTTTAAACATATTTTAATTACTTACAATAATTATAAATGATTTGTGGGAAGATAGAGACAATCTTTAGTGTTGTGTACTAGCCTGTATATATTGTGTACTAGCCAGTATTCCTGAAGTCTATCAAATTCTGCACTAAATAGAGCTGACCACACATATGTCAACAGTTACTGGACTATACATTTCCAAAAATGTCAATCAATCAGTCTAATGTTTTATAAGTGACCAATTTACTCAGAGATTGTATTAGCTTGCTGAAATAGTTTGTATGTAAGCTGTTTTATTTATATGCAGAGAAGCACAGATAAGTGTACTATATCATATATATATATATATATATATATATATATATATATATATATATATATATATATATATATATATATATATATATATATATATATATATATATATATATATATATATATATATATATATATATATATATTAAAAATAAAACAAGGAAAAAAGACAGTTGTGTCTAGAAGACTATTTGTTTATATTATTGTTCACACAAAAAAGAGAGTGGTGAAACTTTGAGAATCTTTTTTTTAAAATATTGAAATTGAGGCATATATATATATATATATATATATATATATATATATATTGAAGCAGTCGACCTGAGTTTGATCCTAGCTTCATGACCTCTAGCCATAAGCCCACTTCAAACCCTAGTACTAACCTTAAATTTCCGATGCAATCGGGCTTTATACGTTCAATCCACACTAATTTCCACAAAGAATAACTTATTTCATAAATGTGTATTCAAATAACTACTTTCAGATTTAAATTGATTAATTTTATTAATAAATTCATGATAGAATTATTCATGAATTTATATGTATTATAATTGCATGGATTATGTGTATATATTTGTAAATATTTAAATATATATAATTATTTGAAAGTTTCAATGTGTTGGGAATGTTTGATTTTATTTTGAAATAATTTGTTTAAAGTTTTATTGATTAAAAGCTACATTCTTTCGATAAGCTTTCAGATTTTCCCTTTCCAAAAACAACAGTTAAAGTTTTATTAATTAGAAAAAAGATAAGGATTTCCTAATTAAAATCATTTTCTGATTTTTAGAAAATGAATTCAAGTTAATGAGTTTGAAAGCCTTATCGAAAGAATGTATCTAAAAACATTGATAATGAAAGAAGTGCTAGCCTGAAGGCATCAGAGGACAGATATATATAGCTCTGAAAAGTTTGGAGGAAAAAAAAGCCATCTTTGTTTCACAAAAGTGCCAGTAAATTATGTGCTGTTCAAAATCATGAATTCAAAAAGTGTTCTTATTATGGTAAGGAGCTAAATGTCAGGAATCTGGCTATTGTTCCTGAAGTCCCTAAAAATCTTCAATGGTGCTGCTGAATCTTTTCCGGACCAATCATGCTGCTAAAATTTGTGAAAATTCATTAAAATACTGTTCAAGTAATCAACCAAATGGTGACTATGTTTTTACCAACCCGGATGTGTAACCTAAAGAAACTAGCCCCAGAAGAAATGGGTAATATATTGCCATAATGACACTTAAGCTTTCTGGCCAGTTTTCGAACTTTACTTTACACTCCCTTTAAGAGCTCTTTTCATTCTATGAATGTCATAATCTCTGTGTAAACTTACTTTTATTTATGCTATTATATCATAATTTCTCTCACATTCTAGTCTCTAACTTTCTCGTTTTTTTTACTTGGCAGTTCATTTATTATATATATATATATGAAAAACAAAAACAAGTTTTAATAACGTTAAAACCTGCTGACGCTTGTATTTATGATCAACAGATGGTGTTTTTACCAAAAACACGATCAAGCGTTTGTTTACATAAACGATCAAAGAGTCAGAATTTACTATCTCTTTCATTTTAGCCCACTTTCAGATCAGCTGATTTCAAGCTCTTTTGCTATCATCAGTGAAAGACAGAGCCAAGAAACTAGATCTAAAAACTGACTCCAAGTGTTTATGCACAGAGTTTCTATCAGTTTGCAAGCATGAAATTTTTCAGACTGATAAAGTCTTCAAATTTCAGCCAAACAAGCTAGATAGCTATATGGGTCTGATCTCAGTTCAGCTTCTCCACATAGTCAAAGCCTCTGCAATCTATATCATTGCGGAAACCTTTAAAGGTAAATTTATGAAAAACAAAAACAAGTTTTAATCACGTTAAAACCTGCTGATGCTTGTATTTATGATCAACAGATGGCGTTTTTACCAAAAACACGATCAAGCGTTTGTTTACATAAACAATTAAAGGTTTCTGCAATGATATAGATTGCAGAGGCTTTGACTATGTGGAGAAGCTGAACTGAGATCAGACCCATATATCTATCTAGCTTGTTTGGCTGAATTTTAAGACTTTATCGGTCTGAAAAATTTCATGCTTGCAAACTGATAGAAACTCTGTGCATAATCACTTGGAGTCAGTTTTTAGATCTAGTTTCTTGGCTCTGTCTTTCACTGATGATAGCAAAATAGCTTGAAATCAGCTGATCTGAAAGTGGGCTAAAATGAAAGAGATAGTTAATTCTGACTCTTTGATCGTTTATGTAAACAAACGCTTGATCATGTTTTTGGTAAAAACGCCATCTGTTGATCATATATATATATATATATATATATATATATATATATATATATATATATATATATATATATATTTGTGTAATTTATTAATGTTGTTATTTTAATTATATGCCAATAATCTTTCGACTCGATGAGCTCCTTTGTTCTATTTGCCTCATGCAAATAATATAATATTAATTCTAATAGTAGTTCTCACCCATTAGAACTAGATTTATACAGTTCTATCAATCATTGAGTCGAAAGAAATTATTAAATGTGTGTTATTTTTATAATTGGCTAATAATAAATTATTAGCTCCATTTCTAACCTATGCCACCACTATTTTCTCATTCCACTAATATTTATTCATTCAAATGTAATCTTAAAATGTTTTTATTGCAAAAGAGCCAATAAAGGAATCAAATATATTCTAATTTAAATTTATGTTACTTGCTATTAAGATTCAGGAAGGGCACGGTGATTGGGGCATAATTAATATGAGTTACAAATACTTTAAAATAGTTTTTGTTAAAAGCTCATTTGACTTTGATTAAATTGATAAAGTCATCACATAAAGCATTCTATAATTGGGTTTTATTTTTCAAACGATGATTATCAAGTCATCATCTTCGAACGTTGCTGATGTAAGGCAATCTTTTGCTCCATGAGGCTGGTTGGTGATAATATTTCTGTTATTTTAAAGTGTCAAGATTAGAAAGCACTTCCTCTCCTTTCATATTAGTCAAAGGGCATAAGACTTGTCAGATGCGAGGCACCAGAGGACTTCGATCGACTAGCTATTATCTTTCATTTCATTTTATAGCACATAATTCGTCAGCACCATTACCTCTCTGTTCCAGTAAAGCCTGCTCTGATGCTTGTAATTCGTGATGAAGTGATTTCAATTAAAGTTGAACAAATTTTCAATCATAATTAATTAAATATTTTTTTCAATAAAGATTAAAGTTATGCCCTAAATACGTATCTTCCTCTTCGTGAATGGATTTGTGATTGTGAAAATAAATATCACATTCTTTTGTATAAAATTAGACTAATAAATTCCTTTACTAATGAATACCTTTATCTGCCTTTTATTCCTTGTTGGGGGCATAGACATAGACTTTCAAATATTGCGTAATATTCATTGGCATATAAAAAGGACCGCCACTCTTATTAATATTATAAATTATGTTAAAGGCTAGAGGTAATTAATATAATAATTATTTAAAATTCAAACAAAACAAATTATTTTTATTAAATATTTTCTAAACACACTTGGTTTCTTAGTGCTTAATTCTTTCATAATTATTTTAATGTTAATACTTGCTGTCTGTGTTGGCAACCCGAACATATACATATGATTCGATTTAAAATTATTTTAGTCATTTATTATCAGATAATAATGTCAGTTCAGGGGTCTCTGATCCTCACCAACCATCGACTGGTACAATATATATATATATATATATATATATATATATATATATATATATATATATATATATATATATATATATATATATATATATATATATATATATAAACATTACAAGCATAAAGTTTTTATTATTTCTTTACACTTGAGAAGTCTGCTTGTAGCAGTGAAACCTTAGGTTGTGTTTTAATATTATTTTTATTCTGGTCTGGTTTAATTTTAGATTTGGGATAGTTTTGATGATATATATATATATTAAAACAATCATACTTTATGAATTATTAAAATGAATTATTACATTTTATTATTAATTTATCACAATTCTGATATGTATTATATATATATATATATATATATATATATATATATATATATATATATATATATATATATATATATATATATATATATATATATATATATATATATATATATAATGAAAATCTATTGAGATATACAGAAATTACAATGTGATTGCTTATTTTGTTTTGTATTAATCAAAATCAGAATAGTAAATTCATATTTATAGCAAACTCAGCAAACTTTAATTTCATTTTATTGTTTATATATATATATATATATATATATATATATATATTGTTAATATTATTTCAGTTAATTTACTCAATTCTAAAATAATTTTAGAATGTTATATCTTTGGATTATATAGCTTTCTCACAGTAACAATTACAAAGTTTTCCTCACTGAACTGGATTACTTCATAACAGAAAGTGGGTTTATATTTAGTTTTTTTTAGACATATAGTTGATGATGCAATAGAATATCATTTAAAATCCATCTGATCCCTTAAATTTTATTTTATATTAATTAGAAACAAAATTTATAATTGGCTGGTACATTAATGGTACTAAATGGCCAGGTCATCTATGATGATCAGCATCTTTTAATATATCAGAATTTCTTATTTATTGTTATATATTATGATGGATTAGCACTTTTAAGTATGTACATTCAAATTATTATGATGTACCACTGCCCTAAGTTTGGAAAGAACAAAATAATAAGCCTGGTCTATTGTAGACCCATTTAAATTCCAGTCACAAAATTTACTGTTGATTTATTTTTAATGTTGATAATTTGTAATGATGAATGATTATTACATTTGTGTCACGCTGGTAAATTTACAATTACTTATAATTATTTATCAGTTGTATTTAATTTTATTTTTAGATTTTATATTAACTAGGGTTGATGAAGATATTTTTTATCATACCATATTTATCCCACGACATTCTTCCATGACAAACGGTACCCAACTTTAGGGCTAATGATGATAATTACTGGTGGCAATTACTATATTCATTTCACTTTACTGCATAGCTAATGAATTATATGTATATTTATTGTAAGATAGGCTATTCATTTTCAGAAGTAAACTAAGAGAGCTAGCATAAGAATAAGCTACATGTAAGGCAAGGTTGGGTGTGCCTTTCAATAACAGTCTTATGGTCGTGTAGTATATATTCTTAATTAAGTGGCTTTTAAAACTTTTGTGCTTTGTAAAATGCTCTTATTTTGGTGAAGCTTGGATGACTCTGATGATGATAGTTATCCAAATAAGGGGATTAGAAAATATAACTAATAATTGCCCATTTAACCCCTTCCCATTTATTAATAATAATTATTGAAATTAATTGTTTCACTCTGCCTTATCTGCTAGTTGTGTTATAGGATTTGAACACAGTAGTCATGTGTTGGTAGTTCCCATTGCAGTCTGATGATCACATACTCATCACAAGTTTTGGTCAGCTAGCATTATATTCAAGTGTTACTTCAATCTTAAAATAAAATGTATAAATATAATTTAAAGAACAAAAGGGGCAATTGTGATAATAAACATATATTTATATAGTCTAATATGTAGTACAAATGTTGCATACTGCAACAATTTTTTTCATTTGTGATATTAATTTCTGTTAACAGTTTTTTTTAATGTGTGTTACATTATTTTGTCAAGGATAAGGAATGATAAAATAATTAAAATGCACATTACTTTGTTCTAATTAAATTAATGAAAAACATTTAACTGTTTAATATATCAAAATCACTAGATGGTGTTAGCAATAAGGGAATATACATGTAAATTGGAAAAATGGCTGATTTAGTCTTTAAATTCCGTAAGGAAGGAATATAAATTATTAGGCATCTGTGAATTAAATGTAAATGCTTGAAAACAGAAAGGGTACAGATAATAAAGTCATGGAAGAATTAATATGGAAAAGGTGATTATACAGAAAGTGGATTGTTGGTTTTTATGCTGGGTTTGGGAAAAGATAAGGGGTATTTAGATATAAAGGACATAGAGTTGACAACAATTATGTTGCTGAAATGGGATGAAGCAGTATATGGGAAAACTTAGATTGGAAAATGGAAAATAAAGTGGCTGATAGCTTTCTCTGGGCATAATTGCTGAGAGATTCTTGACTTGATTTAAGGAGAAGCATCACATCATCGTATCATTGGGTTTTAAATTTAATTTTTTCTTGCATTATATTCTTGAAATTCATAAAAAAAAAACTCTGGAAGTTTAAGGTAGGTGGTGTTCTTCCAAATTACCTCTTTTTTGTTTAAAATGAGTGGTTCTATGAAACTTTTAAAATCATCGACCCTGAAAATGGAAAAGAATAATCAAATGTAAACAAAAAAACAAATGTTAAAATTGACTCTTTAATGCATGGTTCAAGTGCTGTAAATAATAGATCAAAAGCATCAAGTTTGCAAGATTTAACAAAAACAGAGAATTTTAAACCTATTTCTAAAATTACAAATGCCTCTAATTGTTTAATTTCTAACTTTGAATCTGATAAATTTCAGAATATTACTGCTAAAAAATACTTACTGTGACTTCTAGTGCTAATTCAAGTTGCCAAAAATATGATGGAGACATTCAAAAATCTAAAAATACATATTTTTTGATGGATCAAGTTAAAAAATTTCATTACAGGCCAATGTACATGATTTTATCTCACATAGAACATGCACACAAGTAAAAGAGTATGCCAAATTAAATGATGTGGTTAGTACAGTTTCAATTGTAGCTTCTCAAACTTATAAAAAATAATAATAATAAAGATGCTTTAAATAAGTCAAATAATATTAATAACCTTAGTTATAATCATCAAAATAATACTAAAATAGGTCAAAATAACTTTTAATTTTATTGGGAAGAATAATATTCTTTTTAAAAAAAGTAGATGGTGCTATGCTGAAATTTTATCACTTAGCTAATGTTGAGTCTTATGGAAGAGCAAAAAGACACTTTGAAAATGATTTAGAATTTGAAAGATTGGAAATACAATCCAAAGGCATGTCTAAACATTCTTATTCAAATTATGTTTCTGCACATGAAGTGAAACATTTACAAAATACTGAGTCTAATGAAGTGAATAAAATGCTTTCAGGAGAATCTTAAAAACATTTTTTTTTTAATTTAGACTTCTATGGCATTATACATTCTTGTAATAAAGATTTATCAATGCAGCTTTCTCCAAGGTATAATAATTTATTGACTGTTGCTAATTATTTTTTTGTCTAAGCCTATGCAGACCTTGCATCATAAAAATTATCAGATTCAGTTGGTAATATTACCAATATATCATCTGACTTGGAGCATAATATCAGGTTTTATTACATTGAGAGTAAGAACAATAAAACATTATAGCTGAAAATAATAATTCAGATATTTTTACTCGTTTTGTCTCTGATAAATCTCAAGTAATGGATATTGCTTTGCAGGCAAATTGTATTCTAGCAGATGTAAACTTTGACCGAGAAAAAAAGTCATTTTGAAATTTCTGATTTAATTACTTCAGGTTTGCCTCAAGCTTCTAGTAAATTATCAATGGACTTACATTTAGTACAACATTTTTTCTATCAGCTTCTAATGCCATTCAAGATTTCATGAAACAGGATTTGAGATTTTTGTATTGGAATATTTTTTCATTATGTGATACTCATTATATATATATATATATATATATATATATATATATATATATATATATATATATATATATATATATATATATATATATATATATATATATATATATATATATATAATAAAACTACCCCAAATCTAAAATTAAACCAGACCAGAATAAAAATAATATTAAAACACAACCTAAGGTTTCACTGCTACAAGCAGACTTCTCAAGTGTAAAGAAATAATAAAAAAAACACAACTTATATATACTATTAAAAACTACCCACAAATCCATTCACTTCCCATCCACCCTTAATATTAAAAGAACTCTTAAATAAGTTAATTGCTTCAGAATCATAAATTTTCAATAATAAAGACTCTTTAATTCTTCTTTTGATTTCATTTCTCTCAAAGAAGACAACCTTAGCTTCATCAAAATCAATAGTGTGGCCTGTATCTTTTTCATGGACATACAAAGCAGAACTAAGATATCTATTTTTAACTCTACTTTTATGAACCTTTACTCTTTCATTTAAACTCAAACTACTCTGACCTATGTAAACCTTCTTACAAAATAAACAAGGAATAAAATATACCACACCAGGAATAGTCTTTCTATCAAAACTTCCTTTGTATTATTCAATAAATTATTCAATGTAACACCCCTTTTCCAAGCAATTTTCTTATTTCCAAACAATTTACTATTTCTACACACAATTTTATAAGAAGACAATTTAAATGGCAAAGAAATAAAATCATATTTTTCTTTAACCTTTACATCCTTACAAATATTACTATTAAATAAAATACTTTTAACAAATTTATCAGAGTATCCAACACTTAAATAATCTTTATAAAATTGATATTTCAGAAATATCAATTTTATAAAGATTATTTAAGTGTTGGATACTCTGATAAATTTGTTAAAAGTATTTTATTTAATAGTAATATTTGTAAGGATGTAAAGGTTAAAGAAAAATATGATTTTATTTCTTTGCCATTTAAATTGTCTTCTTATAAAATTGTGTGTAGAAATAGTAAATTGTTTGGAAATAAGAAAATTGCTTGGAAAAGGGGTGTTACATTGAATAATTTATTGAATAATACAAAGGAAGTTTTTGATAGAAAGACTATTCCTGGTGTGGTATATTTTATTCCTTGTTTATTTTGTAAGAAGGTTTACATAGGTCAGAGTAGTTTGAGTTTAAATGAAAGAGTAAAGGTTCATAAAAGTAGAGTTAAAAATAGATATCTTAGTTCTGCTTTGTATGTCCATGAAAAAGATACAGGCCACACTATTGATTTTGATGAAGCTAAGGTTGTCTTCTTTGAGAGAAATGAAATCAAAAGAAGAATTAAAGAGTCTTTATTATTGAAAATTTATGATTCTGAAGCAATTAACTTATTTAAGAGTTCTTTTAATATTAAGGGTGGATGGGAAGTGAATGGATTTGTGGGTAGTTTTTAATAGTATATATAAGTTGTGTTTTTTTTTATTATTTCTTTACACTTGAGAAGTCTGCTTGTAGCAGTGAAACCTTAGGTTGTGTTTTAATATTATTTTTATTCTGGTCTGGTTTAATTTTAGATTTGGGGTAGTTTTGATTTTATATTGACTGTTTAGCTTTATGCTTGTAGTTTATATATATATATATATATATATATATATATATATATATATATATATATATATATATATATATATATATATTATATATTTTTATATATAATATAAAAAAAAATATATATTGTTCTGAATCTGATTCTTTGAATGGAAATTTGTCTTTTTCATATAAAAGATCTTCACTTTGGAGACAAGATACTTCTCCTACTTTGAAAGAAAATATGATACAAGCTTATAATAATAATATTAAGAAGAAAATTTATGCTCATGTTTTTAATAATAATGTACTCTCTGAATTTGCACAATTATAGTCAGAGAAATTTGGTTATTTGTATCTGAATGTGGAGAACATATAATATCAGACATTTCTGCAGATACATCCACATTAAATTTTTCTAGTTATAAAGATTTGGTTGATGAACATAAAAATATAAGTGTTCAATTTAATTCTAGGATACAGGCACTTTTACTTAATTCTTTTTTAAATTATTCTAATAGCAATACTTTGATTCTTACAACTACAGACAGCAATTGTCAGCTTTATAACTTCCATATTGAGACGTTTTTTTCCTGTTGTTAAAAGATTTGAACATTGGTGATGCTGTCAGGAGGCTATATCATTATCATAATGAACATTACATGATATTGGAGTTTCATAATGTCCTGGAGAAGGAAAAGTTTAAAAGACAACAGCTTTCATTAAATCACAGATTTTTGTTTGTTATTGAGATGGATAGGCCTAAGTTAGCATTTGGTCTTGTGAGAAATTGTTATCTTAATTATGAGGCTAAGGATCTTCAAATTATATTTTCTAATTTAGGTGAGATAACTCAATTTAAATATTTTACTAAGAAAGGGGTGATTTAGAGTTACCAACCAACATAGCTGCTTTTACTTTAAAGTTGACTAAGAGTCTTGCTTTGGTTGATATTTTGTCTAATTTAGAAGCAGATAAGTGTCCAATATTTATCTCTATCAAAGGTTTACAACATCAGTGTTTTATTTGTAGGGAGAGGACTAATTTTGTTAAAGATTGTTCAAAGAGGTTTTGTAATGTTTGTAAGCTTAAGAAGACACATACTTATAGATGTAGACTTAATGTTTTGCAAGATTTGCAAGGGCAGCATTCGAATGAACATATTACTGAGCAACAGTCTGATGTTATTCCAACATCTCCACTACAAGTTTCTACTCATTTAAATAAGTAGATTGGTGGGTCTGTAGTTTTTTTAGTTATAAATAAATATTCTTCTGCTCAGAACTTTATTCTGGCTGATATTACTCAATCATCACACGGACTCATCTTGTACGTTTCAAGATGTGGATATATTACTGAAGGAGAAGAACTTTAATATTCATTTGATTCTTGGTTATTATTCTTTGCAAGATTAGGCATTTATAGCTGATTTAGTTCTTCTAACAATAAACGAAAGATTTATGATTCTTTAGGGTCACAGCTGGATGAAAGTAATTTTTCAAATCCTGTTTCTGCTATTACACCCTCTGTTTTGAAAACTAAAATGATTAGACATTCAAAGAGTTGTAAGAAAAAGTTCAATAAGAAAACTAATTGGTTGAGAGATAAAAGTTTACAGAAGTTAGCTCTTTAGTTGGCATATTCTTCTCAAAATGATACTATTTTTACTTTAAATAATGGTCCTTCATCTCCAATATCTCATACTTCTGATCACAATTTACAAATTAATCTTACACCTGAATTCTTCACAGATCATTTGCATTAATATTTTTTTAGTTTATATATTTTTTATAATTATATTGCTTAATGTTACTGTTGTTAATGTTATAGGTCTGAATTCTATTACTATACTTTATGCTATAATGCATTGGCTTCAGAAATGTAATTTTAATATTGTATGCTTCTGAGATACGATGCTTCATAATCATTCCAGTTATCTAATTCGTGATTTTATGCAAAATATTGGTTCATTTAATTTTGTTCCTAATATATCTGCTTCATCTGGTGTCATATTGCTTATCAGTAAACATATTGCTTATAATGATCAGAATTATGCACTTAGATCATGATTTTTGATGATCAATACTACATTTGGAAATTTTACTCTGAACATCATTTATTTATACGTTAAGAGTTAGTTCCTCTTTGCTCATTCTACATTTAATAAAATTAATTCTCTTTTGTCTTCAAATCCTTATCCAACTATGTTTCTTGGTGATTTTAATATATGTGTTACATACATTTTAATAATAAATCCCTACATTTTAATAGAGTATTTTGATTTGGTGAATGACTTTTTCCTCTTAATGCCTTTTCCTTTTATACCCACCACACCACTTTTTTAATTGATCTTCATTATTATCCATCTGAACTTTACCTTGACATCTTCAGCTTCTTCCATTCTCGGATCATTTGTCTATATGTGTTGAATTGTTGATTGATACTTCCTTTGTTGCTCAGTCTCATAGTTCTCTTACAATAATGCTCTTAAATAGATTAACAACTCCTGCTTCAATTTTTTCAGCGACATATATTATTTTTAGAAAAGTGGATATTCTTTTGTTACCTGCAATATCGGCATGGTCTTCTTTTGTTGGTATTCTCAGTTCTATTATTAATTGTAACACTATGAAGACAAAAATTCCAAAGTCTTTACTTAAACAATTGGATGATATTTTTTTAGACTTTGTAATATTTCTTCCTTTGATTCCACTGTAGAAAATATTATGCAACTTAAGGTGCAGTATCATGATATACAGAAATCTCTTGTTCATTATGTGACTATTAAATGGTGTAAAATTTTTTTTCAAAATAGTCTTAACTGGATGCAAAGTTATATTATGTGGGCTTTGGATGCTTAAAATACACCTATTCCATTAATGATTGATGACACTGGAAATAAAGTATGTTCTGGCTCTATTATGTTGATTGAATTACGGAATCATTTCAATACTAAGCTTCAAATGTTGCCTTTCAGAATTTGTGGCATCTGGAATGAATCTGATCTTGATTCTAGTCATAATGTAACTGAAACTATAATTATTCAATTTTTTTCCAGAGAGTATACATCCTGGGATTCATGGTATTTTCAGGTTTGTTTTTCTTCTTCTTTCATTCTTTACAATTCCAATAGTTTGTAAAATGGTTGATATTCTAGCTAAAGATTTTGTAAATATACTTTATCTCTATCTGGTGGCAATAGTCATTTTTCTTATTGAGAAATTAACTCCTTCTTTGTTATCTAATATTCGTCCTATTTTTATGATACCTCTGCTAATAAAGACTATTGAATCTATTGTTAAAGATTGTATACAGAATAATATTCATTTATCATAATTTCAATTTTCAAAAAAGGGTCATTTCACAAGTGAAGCTGTTTAGTTTTTCCTTCTTTTTATTGAGTATTTTAGGTATCATAATAAATTGAAACCTTTGGTAATTCATCTCAACTTTACATTGGCCTTTGATTGTGTTTTGCCTTCTGTTTTGTTTCAGACTATTCAGGATTACCAGGTTTCTATTCCATATGTCTGTATTATAGTAAATCTTTTTAACAGGTCCATATTTACCTCATTGGATGGTAAACTTGCAGATGGTTTTCATTCATATCTCTCAGTGCCACATTATGTTTAATTACATATTCAAATCCATTACTTTTACAGATATAACCTAAACAGCCCACTATCTATGTTACTGCTCTTAACAGACCACTCACCATATTTCTTATGTTGATGATGTCTCTGTCTATCTATCAGATAATTTTTTTACCTTCCAGCTTTGTTGCAAATATTGTATTATTTTTTTAATTCTTTTAGACTTCATATTAATATTACAAAATCTGCAATGTGGAGATTAAATCTGATTTGTCAATTATTTCAACTTTCACAGCCAAGCCTCATCCTTTCATTGGATTTCCAGTAGTTTTATCCTATTCAGTAATTACAAGGCATATTTAAAATATTATTATTGATAAAACAAAGAGGATAGTTGCATCACTTATTAATATAAACATTTTGCTTATGGGGAAAGTTATGCTCTTGAACTCTTTGTTCTAATAAAGGCTTAATTATTACTCATCAATTATTAGGCCAATAAAGTGTTATGAGTGGGCTATAAATTCACTTTTGTCTGTTTATTCTGTATAGATGACAATACATGTTTTAGTTACATCATCTCTATCCACTCTTGCCATTTGTATGATGTGAAAAGTGTATTATGATCTGACAAAATATCTATTGGTCTACCTATTTTCTCAATGTATTGTGTCACAAGGACCAATATGACATTCCTAATATTTGCTTGAGACACCAGATCTGCTGTAAACCATTTTGAAAAAATGACACATACCACTAGTACATATTTTATTTTTAAAAGCTGGTAATAGCCCATAAAAATCAACAGCTATCAGGTCATTTGGTTTGTTATGAAGGATAGGACTCAATGGGCTCTTTTTGACCCATTTGCTGGTTTTGTCTTCTAACAGTTTTTACATGCACTTACTATACTGACAACCTTTGCTCTCATATTTGGTCAGTGGAACCATGTTTTCAATATTCTTTCCACATTATTAAGTCCATAATGCACATACAAATGATGGGTGTACATGATATGTCCTTCCTGTAAACTGTCTGTTATGATCATCTTTGACTGATCCCTTTGTAGGTCAGTGATGTTCCAGAAGACTACTTCTTTTAGTTGGTATCTATTTTTGGTGTTAATTCACAAAATTTCTCCTATTTAATTTCTTGGCCAATAGTTTTTTGTAGGTGGGGTTTTGTCATTGCACTTTTCCCAAGTGTCTAAATTCTTCTTCCACTACAGCATTCTCCTCTAATTCTATATTTTCCAAACAGATACCTTCCATTTGCAGACGATTTTGAGACCCAGGACAAATATTCCAGCTCAATGTGTCAGCCACCACATTTTGGTATCTTTAACATACTGGATAGAATAATTAAACTCTTGGAAATAAGGCTACACAAGATTAGCTTACTATTTGTTAAATAATTGTGGTTTATGAATTCCAGGCTCTTGTGATCCATCCTAATGATCACTTCCAATCCTATCTAGAATTGGTGGAACTTCTGAAATGCCCACACCACATGCAAGGCCTCTTTCTCCATTACACAGTAACTAAGCTCTGCACCTTAATGGTTGGCTGACAAAATAAATTACATTCAGGGGATCATCCTCCTGAGTTTGCATAAAAGCTGCATCTAAACCATACTCCCTATTGTCTACCTGGATAATAAATGGTTTCCTTAAGTCAGGATAAACCAACATCTCTTGATTAATAAACATTTCTTTAATGACCCTGAATTTGGTTTCATGCTCTTCCATCCATTTACATGATATCCCCTTATGTAATAATTGTAGCAGAGGTTCCATGTCAGAAGCAAAGATTTTTTTAAAATTTATTGTAGAAATGACCTAACTTGTCTTGGTATAAGAGGGGATTGGCAAATTCTGATTGCCTGGATTTTGTCAGGATGAGGCCTGATTCCATTTAAATCAATCATGTACTCTAAGAAATTCACTTCTGCTGCTAAACAGCTTTTTGTAGGTTAATGTGTATACCGTTCATATTGCACTCTTGTAAAAACATCTTGAGGTGTTGTAAGTGTTTATGAGGGTTATTAGATACAATAATCACATCATCCATGTAAACATTGATTAACTTTTTGTTCTTAGGGGATAATACTCAGCCAAGGCATTTTAACAGGCCTGCTGAACTATTCTTTATACTAAAAGGCATTCTGTTAAATTGGTATGGTATACCATTACATCAAAATGTTGTGTACTTCTGATCAGCAGAGTATAACTTGATCTGCCACTAGCTGGCAATCAGATCCAATGTGGAAAATATTTTTCCCTTGAATTTATTTACCAACTCATTAATTGGTGGTACATTTTGATCAGGCCATGCGATCTTGTTCAATTACCTGGCATCCAAGCACAGTCAAATGGTTCCATCTTTTTAGAACCACTAATGTGTTATTATATGATGAGGAATCTTAACTGATAATATGCCACTCCTCCATTTTAGCTAATTATCTTTCTACCTCAGCTTATTGGTGTGTCACTAGGTATGATCTTGCATTTTATGGTGTACTCTCAGCAACCTTGATTCTGTGCTCATACCCTTTAATAATGCTGGGTTTATCTGAAAAAAATATTTATATTCAATTAGAACTTCCTTTAGGGCCACTTTCCATTCTCCCTTTACTTCATTTATTAGTTCATCAATCCATGCCTCTATTAAAGGACTTTCCCTCTCTCTCAAAGCTCCATATTACATATATATTTCTGGTCCTCTTCTTCCCCTTTACAAATAATCTTTTCAACTTTATAATTGATTACACATCCAGTTTTGTGCATAAAGTCAGACCTCAATATGGCTTCATGCACCATACATTTTAGAATTAATAATGCAAGGTGTATAATTTTATCCCCTATTTTAATTTGCACCAAAATTTGTTTTAAGGCCAATTGTGCCTTTTTGTTATTTGCCAATGTTATTTGCATGTTCCTCACTCATAAAGTTGGTATCTCTATGGGCTGCATCCACATACATTCATACATTGTTTCTGACATTACCAAAATCTGGCTGAGAGTCCCACAGCATCTCTACCTTGACATTTTTTATTCACAAAACAGTCTTTGGGTATTCTTGAGACATGTAATTAATCAATTTGCTGTCCCATTCACAAATAAGTTTACATACCATTTTTTCATCTGTTGTTCTACTGATCTCTTTACTCCGTTTGTTTTTCCTCTTTTTTTACTTGTTCTATTTCTTTCTTTATATCCTCTTTAAAGTCGGATATTAATTCATATAATAATTTTTTTAATCAAGGGTTCCATGCCCTCTTTTAATTCTTTTTGCCTTCTGCCATATTTTGCATATTTTTACCACATCAAACCCATCTCTTTTATTTTTGACAATTTTATAAATCAAAATGTATACAAAAAAAGCCCTTCCTTTTTTTATTTTTTTGATATATGATATCTGTGATCACAAAATTGTATACATGTCAACACTGATTTATATTCTCAAATCTTTTTTTTTCATAAGCATGTGTAGTCTCAAAGTATTTATTTACCAAAGTATCTTAGATTAATGATTAAACAATTTATTTAAGCCTATTTTAACAGAAGCAATTTAAAAATGAAATCATTGTATCTTTTAATAAAATTAAAAAAATTGTAGTGACTAAAAATTTTTTTCCTACTTTTTTTTTTCTTTTCTACTTACTATGTAAAATCACATATAGAAACACCTACATATCTATGACACACACACACAAAATTGGGGGCTGCTAATTTTCTCTCCATTCATTAATTTATGTGGGAATCGATTCTATACCTACAATATAAATGTATTATATGTGAGGAATCACAGTGGCCTATGGTCAATATGAGTATTACAATAATATTAACATCAACAAAGGCTTTGAGAGATCCATCCTTTGATTTTCAATAATATAGATAGTTAAAAAGTGGGAGGGTGGAGAAGAACGAAGCTCATCCATTAAATTTGAAGATTTGCTACCTCAATATAAACTGAGCGCTGTTAGAGTTAGTGTTTAAATCTAGTTTCTAGTCCCTACCCTTCACTGATGATAGCCAAATTAGCTTGAAATAAGCTGTTTTGAAGGTGGAGACAACAAAAGAGATATTTAATTCTATCTCTCTTGATGTTTATGTAAACAAATACTTGTACGGAGATTTTGGTAAACCTCCATCCAAGCTATAGCAAGTTACATGATTTATAACTCGTTTTTCATATATATATATATATATATATATATATATATATATATATATATATATATATATATATATATATATATATATATATATATATATATATATATATAGTAAGTAAAATGAATTTCCTCAGTATATTTTTTAAGTACAATCTCCTTTGTGTGACCGTGTATATAAAAGTCAATTCTAACAAATGAAAAGTAATGCTTTACTTTGTTAATTTTATAAAAAAACTTATTAAATTGACATAAAACCTAATTTGTGATCTTGCAATCGGTCATCCACATTGTATTTCAAATAGAACTAAAACAATTGGGAGAGTTTCCAAATATCACATATATTATTGGACAGTTTAAGCTAATTATAACTTTATTCTAATAAATGAGAATTTTTATTCAAATAGTCACACATCCACATTATGGATTAATTGGACTATATTTAAATCTAAATGGCATTTAAACACTTGCAGCTAAATTTCATGCCAATTGTAACATTTTATGGATGGATCGATGGATGCTTCATCATTCCCAGCTGACACTATTTCTAAAGCCTATTGGGATGATAATTATGGTACAGAACATCTATAATCTTAACTGCCAGGGCACCAAATTGCAATTTTAATGATATAAAGGTTAAATCTCACTTCAATAATTTTCAGTAATAATATTTATTGAATGAGTGAATAAATAATCAATAGATTCAGAGAGCACTGAGAATGCATTAAAATTAATAATATTAATATTCCTAAAAACTCTTGGTTATTCTCAGCACACTCTGCATTCACCATCATTAAAGCTACAATTAAAATTTTATTCAAATTACAAAATTCTATATACATCTCCACCTTTTCTGATCCACTCCTACATCGGCTTCACATTCATAGGTCTATTTCACTATTATATATTTTACCATTGAATTTTCCATTTTGCTAGCTCATTTTTCCCATTACAATATTTTCTCAGGGTTTTACAACAATTAGGTGTGGAAATTGAATAAGCTGTGACAGATTATTGGTGATAAACACTCCTCTCATGATTGTTTCCAGGATGATATTGGGTTGTCTTTAATGCAGTTTAATATCTATTGACATTAAAGCTCATAATAATTTAAGCTTATTATTTTTTTATAAAGACATCATAAACGTAGTCACATTTATAAAAAATTATAAAGAAATGTGTTTAAAGAGAGGTGTTTGAATATAATGGATGGAGAAAGGATTTTATGTCCTCCCCCTGTATTCTCTATCACTCAATAACTATCTCTATTCACAGTTTATTTTTCAACTATATTAAATTATTTGGTAATTCTAAGTATCTGAAATTAACCATTTTAAATAATTTTATCAGATATTATTTATGTACATGATAATTCAAATATTAATCATAATATATTGATGTATGATTGGATTGGAGATGTCTAGATAATAATAACCCACAAAAACATTGAGACACGCAAATTTTATATAAAACAAATAACAAATTTTATTGACAGATTATAATTCAATACAGAATATATATACACTTGATGACTTGCATGACTTTTCCAATGTTTACAATCATATTATGATATATATATATATATATATATATATATATATATATATATATATATATATATATATATATATATATATATATATATATTGAGTTTACTGAAGAGGATTAATATATATATATATCGTGCCTAAAGAAATGACGGGGTGAAAAGATTGGTCGTTTGCTTCTCAGAGGTCTCTTCCACCAGCCCATCCATGCCTTTCCAGTGCTTTAAACATCTCATCAGAGACTGTCTGTGTCGAGGAAGCCTGAGATGATCTGACTGTATTAACTGCCTGTATTAACTGATTGATTCTGAGGTAATGTCCAATTCACCACAAGCCATTGATTTTATTTTACTTGTTTTCAAAATCTATATTAATTTATATTTTATATCTGTGTAATGTTTATATGGTTTGGTTTAAAATGCATCTTTTAATTTTATTCAATTTAAAATATCAATTCTTACAAAATCTTACATTATTTTGATGCGGCAAATTAAATTAATTTTTGTCGGTTTGCTTAGAATATTTGACTTACTGAAATTGCCAAATACAAAATTTAATGAGCTATTAACTTTAAATCCTTCCCCTGTTATTTTTTTAACTTAAAAATCATTACAAAAAACTTACTTCCCATAAATTAATTAATAGAAAGCTCATTTAGTTTTGTACATCATATATAAATTTATTTGAATGATTGAAATTATTTTAAAAGTATCTTACTATTACCTCCAATTTAAAATAGCCCTGTAATTATTTCTGAAAGAATAAATAATTTTAGTGAATCAATTAAGTAAAATTTATCATAGAATTTTATCAGTATATATATTTCATACGTATATTTTATTTGTCAGAAAATATTAAAATTATGATTTACAATTTATAGTTTGATATTTAATACCTGTCTATGTTAATTAAAAATAGTCTTATTTTGTAATCTTTGATAAACTATTTAAGAACTTATTAATAAATGAAATATTTGTGAAAAGTGGAAAACAATTTATATTTTAGTTTTTTTTTTTTAATATATATATTATATTTATGATTCATTCATTAGTGGACTAAGGTTTGTGGGGACTTTCTATCGACATCAGGGAACTGATTATTGTAATCAGGAATTCATTTAAAAATTTTGTTAGTGATACACTATCTATTTATATATATCTGAGGCATTATGTATTTATAGCTACAACCAATCAATTATTATTATTATTTTGCTTTCCTAATCACCTCTTAGGACCTTCAGAATCTGACCAGCCCAACCTTTTACACTCCCTCAAAGTAGACATAGTTCATACCAAGGGATCTTTTCGAGCATTGCCATTAAGATGTATACGCACATCAAAATACTATTATGATTATTTAGAGACATGTTTAGCTGGAGGGCTAGCATTTCTCATCATCTAGTTGTATTTACTAGGAATTTTTTTTTAATAAAGCCACTCAGAGGTTCATAACAGACGTCATTTATTTTGTTGTAATCTCTAATAGCATACTGCCTTCTTTATCATTTCATATCTTTATTTAGCAAACCTGAAAGGTTCTCTGCCATGGTGACACATCCTTCACAAACCAATTTCATTAATTAATTAAATCTGACTGTATAATTGTCAATTATTTATTTAAGAACTATTTTGCTTCCCACACTCATTATATACAAATGATTTTAAATGTAATAGTATTTTAAATACACATCTTTTATATCTTGTAATATATATATATATATATATATATATATATATATATATATATATATATATATATATATATATATATATATATATATATATATATATATATATATATATATATATATATATATATATATATATATTTATTTATAATCTTTTAAAAGGGCTAATAATATTTTATTGCTGATTGGTTTTGGCCGACCAATTAATAAACTTTTACATTGTTTGTCAAAGCTGCATCAAAACGAATTAAATAAAATCACCAAGTTGTATAAACAAAGACTTAACTTATTTTGTACTAAATTCCTTAATAAATTCCTATAATGTTGTTATTTTAAATAAGCTTAGTTTGTCATCACTCCCAATCTCTAAGGTTAATTAATCTATTTATTTAAATATTTCCTTGATTTAAATTCACTTCTTTATAATGTTGCCATATATATATATATATATATATATATATATATATATATATAATTTAAACACATAACTATTCCTAAATCAATGGATAATATCAATAGGTTTAAAATATCATTATTCATTCCCTAATTATCAGAGAATCATGATTACCATGGAGTAAAAAATAATAATATTTATGTTCACATATATATTGTATTTATGCTTTCATTTTATCTTAGATACTGCGAAGACCAAATTTATTCCTGTGTTTAATGCTTTGTAAATTACTGATTTGTTTTAGAGCTAATTCTTCCCCTAATTAAATTTAATAATTTTATTTAACTATTTTGAATTTACATTCCTTCACAATTTTTTTAATCTTATCCTATCGTTCTGATCGAACATCCTTTTGCCATAATCTTTACAATACAGATACATTATGAATGGTGGGACTAAGTCAATGCAAATAAATTGACATCTAGATCAATCATCATCATAGTGAACACACTCTATACTCATGTTCTTATGACATAATAATATTTTAATAATATTATCTTTCCAGCGAAGTTTTCAGCTGGCTGTGGAAATATTTATTAGATAATTTCATATACGCATTGCTTACACTTAAACATTCGTAGGTTTTATTTAACCCTTAATTCGACATTTATTAACTTTCTTATTTTTGGCTCTAATTGATAAATTAAACTAGATCAACAAAACAATATTCGAGTACACCAATCGCACATACATTATCTGCATTCATTCTAACATCAAATTAAGTTTGCGACCTTGTATTTGACATTTATAAATAATGCTTATAATAGCTATCTTTCATGCACTTGTAAAAAATATCAAACATTAACATGGGGCAGGCAGTGACCCGAATAAGAGGAAACCTTTTCCCTAAGGTTGAGATATGCTAGGATTTTTATTGTTAGTCATACAAAAAGACTTAGGTGTACCTATTACTGCTGGCCATTAATAAAGAAACCTTATAGTGAAGAGAATAATAAAGTGGCAAAAACTCTTCCATGGTGTTTAAATACTTTTTTTAAATACAGCAAAAATATCTTAGTGAGCTATACTTCAATGGCATGGTGGAGACTTTTGTCTATCCACATTACATACAGGTTGAAACATCATCCTCTACAAGTAAAACTTTCATATATTTAATATTCTAGTGAATTAGTGCAATGGAATATGAGCCAATAAATTTTCCAAGCATTAATCAGCTTGTATCTGGCTTTAAATTTATGATAAGAATAATAAGACATAATAAGAAATGTGTATTAAAATTTTAAAACTATTTCCATGCACTTTTATAAGAAAATGATGATGTTTTAGCTCAATAGTCATGCAATTTTATAAGTCTAAGCATTTGACAATAACTTCTGATATGATTCATTCAAAACATTTCCCTTAATAATGATTTATCTGGTTTTTTTCTTTTTTTTTTCAAAAAAAATGTTTGTAAAGCATTTTAAATATGGTACAACAGAATGACATGATATCAATTTCACCTACCCCCAAAATGACAATGATAGCAAAAGCATTTATAATAAACACATACAAAATCATCTTATATCAATATATCTACCCCCAAAATAAAACAATTATAATTATAACATGAATTAATTTTAAAATAGATATACATGATAAACATAAAGAAATTCTTTTTTTTATGCTTGTAAATTAAATGTCCTACATAAATAATGAATACTAAAAATATATATACTTATATAGAGTTCTTTGGAAGTGTCTGTCAAGTTCCTTGGTTTCCATTTTTCCCTTTTCTTTTCCTTTTTAATTTGTTTGTATGAATGCATGAGTCTATGTAGCAAAAAGTTATTGTGATGGGGTTTGATTCCTATGCCATCAGATATATGATTTTTATACCACTGAAATGATTTCCTAATTTTTAATTTTATGTAGATTACAGTTAAAAAGCACTCATTTAAATTTTCCAAGATATAAGACCATTTCTGATTGTCTTTTTCCCTCTTTAAATTCATTTTATATTCAAATTGAACACTTTTATATATGATATCAAACTTCTGGGTTTGAAATTTTACCATTTGCTGATCCAATCATGACCATTGGCTAACTTCCGGAGTGTAAATGTGTACCCAATTAAAAAAATTATTCAATAGACATTGTCTTTTCTTCTGACAATGTTAAATTTAGCAAAGTTGTTAAAGTGACAAAAGAATAATAATAAATGATTTCTTTTTTCCAAAAGAAAAATATTTTAAATTTTAGAGCATAGTTTCTCTATAAAATTGATGAAAGAAAAACTCGCAAACAGAAAGTTTCAAATAGACTAGCCCACTTTTAACAAAACACAGAGATTTTATAGAGTCTGTTTTCTCTTTACTCTCCTGCTTCCCCCTACTATGAAATTGTATTGACCCTTATTCTGGTCATTCTCTTTTCTTAATTAATTGACTCTTGTTTCTTTTTGTCTCTAGTTAATTTTAACCTTTTGCTCTATTAAAAAACTATGCCAAATTCACATCTGCATCTAACATATGATCACCCATTAATTTTACATTCAACAGAAATAATTACCAACTAATTTTACACTCAACAGACCATCACCCATTAATTGTACACTTAAATTCCTTGGTGAAATTTATATCATTTAAATCGCTCTGATAATTTACTTGGTAATACAACACCCGTGAAACCCATGTTAAAAGTAAATAACATAAAGCTCTCTTTCCCCTTTTACTTTTTCCATTAAATAATGAAACAAAATATATATTGTAGCCCAGCCTCAAACCCAGTATTTTGACCAAATTTTTGGCTTATAATAAACTATTCAAAAATGACTTAATTTCTTTTCTTTTTTTTACATTTCCTTACAAAGTAATAAGGAATGATTATTAATTATGAACTTTACAATTAAAGTCCACAATTAGATTAAATACACACACATATCGCATGTATACAATTCTTTAATGAAACCGATTTAATATTTTAATTTTTAATTATTTTAACTATTATTTTTTTATAGTCTTGGCTAAAAAATTTGTTTATCACAGAAAAAAATAGATATAAACTATGAGGAACATTTTTATTGAACATTATCTTGCATAGTTAACTTGAAAAATTGAATTTTTGGCAAATTTAAGGGCAACAATATATATATTACTGATGAGCTACAACCTGATACACCATCCAATTATTTAAGATACTCTACCAATTGGAGCCACATAGACATATTTGCTTAACCAATAAATTGCCAAGCAAATTATCATATAAACATTTTTTTCTTTCTAACACATACATTTACATAAACATCTTTTTATTTTTAAAAGAAGTGATAAAAAGTATTAAATTACTATGAAAAGAAAAAAACAGATAGGTATACTAATACTGGAATAAAAGGTGTTATATGTTACTAACTGGGAAGAACTATACCAAAAAACTTACACATAAACTTAAAAAATAAAAATAATGATTGAAATAAAATCTAAACACATAGCAACCATTTGCAGAAATGAAATTTAATATATTTATAAATTATTATTTTTTTATTTATAATCCTATTTATTTATATTATGTCTGTTAAACAATAGGAACTGTCAAGGTTAAACTGCTTAAAAAAACTTAATGTGACCTACAATGCGGTATTAATTGTTATACTTTCTTTGACATTAGAAGATAGAACATTACCTTTTTTTTCTGCTTAAAAATAAATTTGAATACAAAATGGATGTGAATGTTTGAATTATATATATATTAATCAAAATGATTGAAAGCTGAACTTTTTGAAGCAATCGTTTGAAATGGAAAAACTAATTTGAAAGTAAAAATTTAATTATTTGCTACTTAGACAATTGTAGTTAAATATATATGATGCAGTAATATTCAATAATTAATTGCTTTGATATGTAATAATATCGTCATTGAAATTTTGAGAAGCAAATGAATCAATAACTATATATTATTTTTATATCATGATTGCTTGCTGAAAAGTTTATACTATGGGGTAATAATATGTCATCAATAAACCCATGAAAAGTTAAGGATTTTACCTGCCCATTTAGAAGAAACTTGAAAACCATATTTGCTTTAAATAAAATACCTAACCAAATAGAAGACAGGATAATTGAAAAATTATGTCATTACCAAAGTGATAAATTGAAAAATATTGAGATATTTGCCAAGGAATTTCTTGATGTTGGTTATAAAATGGAACAAATAAACAATACTTTAAGTCAATTTAAAAAAAAATTATAATTTAAAAGAAATGAAGATTAATAATAAAAAATGGATATCTATTCCATTTATTTCAAATCCACAAGTAAAATTTTTTAAGGATTTATATAAGAATGTATTTAATGTTTCATTATACGTTCCAAACAATATTAATAAATTAGTTAATAATTCTAAGGATGTCATACCTGTCAAGCAAAAAAGTAATGTCATGTATCAAATTTTTTGTGATTGTATGCTATCATATATAGGTGAATCTAGGTGCAGCATTGAGAAAAGATTGAAGGAACACAAATTGTAATATAAACATGTAAAAAATAAAAATAATGGTGATTTAATATCTTCTTCAGTTTTCTTCGATCATGAAAAAACATGTAAATATAAATTTAAATTTAATTTTCAAAATGTTAAAATTCTTCACGAAGAGAGAAACCATAGTAAAAAAAAAAATTAAAGAGGCATTTTTTATAAACAGGAATAAAACACATTTAATAAATCGACAAGCTTCTAACATTAAAATACGAGATTCATGGAATTTGAATTGATGACGTTTGCTTATGCTTTTAGTTTTTGAATTTAATGGCAGTTGAGTCAGGGTTAGAAAGTAACCGAAAGTACTTCTGCAGATTTAAAGATTATTTGTAATTGTTTGTAAACCGTTAAAAATATTATTTCAATTATAATTACAATATTGTTTTTTAATTAACGGATATTTTATTTATTATACGACGCTCTTCCGATCTTAATCATCTTTAATTGTATAAAGTATAAAAAAAAATACTAGTTTTGACCTCCCCATCTGACTTACTTTTGACAACATATAGGACATTGAAAAGTAAGAAATTTTAATATTATCTTACAGTAAGCAAAACACAATGATAGAGTTTTATTTCTTTATTATTAATTAAGCTTATTTTTTATATGTTTTATAATCATTGATTTATCTAGACAAGAAAGATTTTTTTGTTATGTTTGTATACATATTTTAAATTAGTCAGCTAAAATCACAATCACATATACCTATTATATTTTTACAAATTCATTGTTGTAAATAATTAGTTAAGTACATGAACTTCTACCATTGGGTTTAGGGATAGGATTTTATTTTTATTAATATCATTATAGATATGGTACAAATTCATCCTTGACAAAATCAATTGCATGTATCAGATTTAATTGTTATTCATATTTTTTTGTTAATCAATAAATGTTTCTATAATTCCTTATTTCAATTTGGTCTCTAATTCATCATTATTTTCATATCCACCATCAGCTCTATAACTCTTCATTATTCATATACCCATTGTAAACATTATTCTCTTATTTAGTTTTACACTTATCAATATTATTAATATGATAGAGGAAATACATATACATATTTAAGTCATTTTTTATAACTTTTAATACATATATACTTATACTGCACATACATATTTTTATATGTCTTATGCTTAATTGATTTTTGGTAATTAATTATCACCTATATAGAGGTGCAATAACTACTATTAGTGTGATCTCCTTCCCTGATAAGAGAGCTCAAGCAATTACTCCCTGAGTTTGAATACTGTGGTATAACGTGGCTAGAAAGGCATGAGAATTGGATGAACTGACCCAAATTGTATCTAGGTTACAATCATAGGTTATGTATTTCATTGCATAATCTCTTGCATCCTATCTAAAGACCAAAGTCCAACCATAGTAAGATGCACTCCCCATAACATTTTTGGAATAATGGGGATTATATTCCACTATAGTAAACCTTGTTGTTTCTAGACATTATATATGGATATAATTGTATATAAGTGCATTTATTACAATAGTTACATTCTGTATAGAAGAAATATAAATAGCTAATTAATTACTTATAGTTCAATTATAGTCATATAAATTATTTAAATAATAATTATTTAATTACTATACAAAATAATAATAATTATACATTTCTTAAATAAAAGATATTCGTGAAAATGAAATGTATGTAAATGAGTGCTTGCATGCAATTCATTTGCAAATGTAATAAAGTATTTAATAAAATTTATGTGATTTAATAGAACAATTATTTTATTTAAAATTAAATTCATTAAGCTAATACTAATAATAGTATAATAAAACACATTAATCGTGTATAGATACTATGAGTTATTTGTAAATGTTAATTAGCAACTGTTAATTATAATAAAAAAAGATTATTTACATCATGGCTAATCCATAGTTAATTATTAAAAAGAGTACAGATAAAATTTGTTGTTTATCATTTATCATCATTCCATCTGACTTTAATTAAACATTGAAGCTTATTTCAATATTTGGTTATATAAAAGTATGTTATCTAATTAGTAAAATGCAACATATATAGATTTCTTTTTTTTTTTTTTGTTTGTTTGTTTAAAACAGTTATTTTCCAGTAATATATAAAAACACATTTTTTTCTAAATTAGTTCTCATATTTAGATAAATTTAAAAGTTTTATTCCACTAGACAACCTTACACATGTAAATAAAATCAGCTAAACAAATTAAATGACTACCATCATATATGCTTAAATATCATGGCAATTAAAAATAAATAAATCATATACTGTATTTGAAATTTTAATTATTTCTGAAAACTTCTGAAACTAAGTGATTACTAGAAAGCGTTCTAATGTAATGCTAATGCATCTTCAATGTAAATAACTATTTGTACTATAAGATAAAAAAATTATGAAAACATAAAAAAAAAATCATTTTTAATATATTTTAGTTTCAAATAAAGTTATGATTGTATTTGATTCCATGAGCAGAACAATATTTTTGCTTAAATAGAATTTTCAAGGACACTCTATAATTTTAAAATTTTATAATAATATATAAAAAAATAATTTAAAACGTTTTTTATTTCATAAAGTAAATCATATAGATGTTCCCTACTAAAATCTTTTTTTGTTATTTAAAAATAGAAAAATATGAAAAAAATCTAAATTCTAATAATATATTATTAAAACATTGTTTTAAATAAACATTAGTGCGCACACATACACAAACACACACATATATATATATAATAAATAAAATATCCGTTAATTAAAAACAATATTGTAATTATAATTGAAATAATATTTTTAACGGTTTACAAACAATTACAAACAATCCTTAAATCCGCAGAAGTACTTTCGGTTACTTTCTAACCGAAATTACTTCTGCGAATTTAAGGATTGTTTGTAATTGTTTGTAAACCGTTAAAATTAGTATATATATATATGACAAAAAGTCTTTGTTTTTGTTTTAATTTTCAATGTTTGGATATAGACTAATTTCATCAATGTCAAGGTCAAGATCTTAATAAAGAATTGTTAGTCTTAAGTAATAACAATATTTTATGTCATATAAAGAGTAGTCTTATAAATATCTTTCATGATTGATCATTTAGAATATGTGATAGTTTTAATATTTGATTTCGATATATATATATATATATATATATATATATATATATATATAACCTAGAAGTAGTTAAAGGGAATTTGAATTCAGACTTTTAAAATCCCTTTTGTCATCCACTCCATCTTTTACTTCTGATCCACATACATGCAAAAAGATAAATGATCTCCAATATATGTATTTCATTCTGAACAAACATTCATCAGTTGGTTCAGGATATCATCTTCCACACATATACATTATAAGTTCTCAGTTTATATTAAGGAAGCACATCTCATTGATTCCATGTTAATTTTAGAAAAAAAATATTTTTTTTCACTAGGTTGGGGACATGGGGTACTTTATGAGATTTCTTTAAAGAACCTGGTGATCTCAATATTTTGATGGACTCTCTATTAGTTCTTAAACTATTCTTTTCAATATTATCTATTATTATAATATTATCAGAGACAGATGTGTGACAAATTTTCAGACACTATGGTGTAAAAACTGATATAATCAACTTTTTGTTTAAAGGAATGATTATGCTTCTTTATTTTAATGTATATATGTCATTCATCTACATAACTTCTTGAGCACTGGGTACTTGCAATATATGAATGTATTATCATTCCTGATACATTGACTTATTATGAAACTATTAATGGATTATAGGTGCCCTTCTGGATTTACCTAACATTTCCTGTTTCATCATGACAACTTGTCTCCTCTGTAGGTACAGTGATACTTTTAGTTATTCTGACACAACTTGCTTCATATGTAGTTTATGGTCTGTCAGTTTCCAGTTCTATTGGTAACTTATTATACTCCTTAAGCTATGTAGTGGACAATATATCTACTGTCATTTTATTCTGACAGTAACTTGTTGTCTCTCCTTACCTCTAACTGGACTAACTAGTTATAACTAGATATACATTCATAAGGAAAGCATTTGAATTTACTGATCATCATCATCTAATGCCATATTTTTCTATTGATATAAATTATCTATTTGTATATTCATTGGTCAGGAGTGATGATTGCTTAATCCTATTAACATATAAATGTATCTTGACTCTTTCATTATTTCTATAATAAAATAAGAGATATTATTCATTTCCCCTGAATGAAATTCATCGAGGAAAATCTAGTTATTTAGATGCTTTAATGGATGCCTTTTTCACTTCTTGGCTTCATCAGTTTCAATGATTTTATTGACATGCCTGGTATTTTTGTATATATGTGGGAACTATATAGATTCTAACTGCTTTCTGGTGACTCTTCACTGTTGACTACTGGCATATAATTTAACTTTGGTAACTCTGTGCATGGGTGTTGATGTCCATTTGTTGTTTAAGTAACCACTATTTTATCCTTTTAATTTGTTCACAAATGCTGTAACATATTTGGTGGATCAACTATACATGCTACATGAAACTTCTGTGTCTATATGCACTTTAGTATTTTTATTGTCATGACTTTGTGGACATGGGCCAACTGACTGACATGTTTTGTAGGATTCCTGTCATCCATTATAATTGAAAATACTTTTTTTTGATGTTTTTTGAGCTGGTTTAATATATTAACTTTAAAGCCCAATTTGTTGAAGCAATTATAGGCTAAGAAACTACTACACTTATCAGAAGAAATACAAGAGGAGAATCAATGCTTTTTATTACACACAATGCACCAGTAAAATTTAGTGTTCATTCAACAAGACATAGAATCCAAGTAAAAGTTCATCAATCTAACAAGTGCAAGATACATAAGTCAGGAACAATACTAAACATAAACCTACTTGCCTGTGATCCAAAGTTTATGACTATATGAGAAATGGTTTTTAGGATGCTACAAGTCCCCATTGACTCTGGTCACAGCAATAAACACAGGGTGAGCATAGTGATTTGAAAATTAATAACACATCCAAATGATTAATTACTAATTTCTACTGAATATACAAAATGGTGCAGATTATTGCTTAGAATAAATTAATATTCAGAGCAGTAATAATATTCAAGGCAACATTAAACAAAAATGAATTTAATTAATAATACTAAATAAAATATTCAACTAGGGAACAATATAACTCAATCAAGTAATTAATACTAGAGATCTGGGCAATGAATGACAAATACCATAATACAAAAAAATGATATATATATATATATATATATATATATATATATATATATATATATATATATATATATATATATATATATATATATATATATATATATATATATATAATGGTTTACTTTACTGGTCACAGTTACACCCATCATGTTTACCCTCCATTTTTTAAAAATTAAAACTATTTTGATTTGGAAAGTAAACATTTTTATCTTCATTTTACACATTACTTAGTTTTGACCATTTCTGAGATGATTATTACTTAAAACATTTGTATTGATAAATTAAATGTTGGATTAGTTACATGTAAAATGAATCATTCTTTTCAAAAAACCTACATTAATTAAAATAATTATTTATTTATTTATTTAAAAGTTAAGAATTTAAACTATCAACATTTATAACACAGTAGTACATTTTACCAGGTAACTACATCATTTCAGATGGCTAGGCTGCAGACAATCACATCAGCAGATTCAACAATAGTGAATTTATGCATTTAGTTGTCATCCATCATGACAACTTTGTGTTTCCCAAAGACAAAGACATATAACCAGAGAGCAAAGGGTAAGCTTAAATACCAATTTTCTACCAGCAGAGCTTTGTTTTCATCATATCTGCAAAAATTTGACTTCCTGAGTAACCACAGCACTACTGCTATTTTCTTAAACTTTGTAGTCTGCATAGAGCACAATTATGCTTAAAAATGTAAATGATTTTTTATTATCTTTTACATTTTAATAAATTTTAATCTAATTTTAATATAGTTAGAAATCGAAAAGAATAGATCTAGTAAGGTAAGTTTTTTTATAGCATATATGTAAGATTTTAGAATATTTTTTTCTGAATATGTAATTCAGTTTGTATACTCAGAAAATTATTTAAATGCTGCCCTTCTATTTGCCTGTTTCTTTTTTTCAGTTCTAATTTTAGAAAATAGAGGGTGAACAAGTTGGGCATGGCTGTGACCACTAAAGTAAATATTTACAGCCACACACACATATATATATATTTTCATTTTATTTCACATAACAAGATCTACATCTATAAAATACCTCAATCCACTCATTTCAAGATACACATCAGAACACTCATTAACTCTGCCCTATTTGCCTATTTCCCAATCTATAACATTATAAACAACAATCCCGATGATCGACTTAATTTACTTCTCACCACATCACCATAAACACAAAAACTCTAAACTAAATTTAATATAATTAAATTAATAACTATATTTTATACAATAATCTCTGATACATATTAATTATGTATTGAGCAGAATCATCTTCATATTTACATAATAATAACTTAATATTTTAACTATAAAGAAAACATAGTTTATTTATATTATATTTAATTTATAATAACAAAATCATTTATATTCACCTACATTACCTCATAGTATATATATTTTTTATTCATATTTAAAATAACATAAATTTGCACTATCAATAATATATATTTTATTTAATAAATTACATATTAGAATAATTTAATACTATTCCACCCCCAGAATAATTTACTATTTCAAAAACAATAATTTTATAAACATATAATTTTACATTCAATATTATATAATTTAGTATAATAATTAATACATTGTAATAATAATTATATAAAATACTAAACTATCCATTAATACTTATATTAAACTAATAAATATTTCTTAATAAATCATTTTATACTTATAATATTTCTATAATAAGACACTAAAGATGGATTTTATAAAAAGGCACCCAAAAACCAAAAGAAACGAAAGAAAAGATAGGGATACAACCCCAAACGAGCAATAGAAAGAACCGGAAAATTTTTTTTTTTTTTTTTTTTTTCCTCCAAACTAAAAAAAAAAACAAAACCTAAAATAAGAAAATAGCCCAAATAAAAAAAAAAACCATACAAACAGGAAAAATATACAAAAAAAAACCCCCCCCCCCCCATACAACATACTTTTCCATTTAAAAATCCATTTTACAAGCCCTGGAAAATATATATACAAAAAAGGGAAACAGAGGATAATATATAAATAAAAAAAGAAGCATATTTAGGAAGGAAACGGAAAAAAACAACAAAACAAAAAAATTATTCCAAACCCGGACAAAACTGGGAAATAAAATCCGGGGGGAAACAAAAAAATAAAATATTTAAAAAAACAAAAAGAAAAACCGGAATAAAAGAAAAAAAAATGGAAAGTAAGGAAATGAGTCGGTAAAAACAGAGATAAAACAACCTACTGAACCCCTGACGGTATAGAGAGAAACATTCCGAAAACAACATACGCCACGGGCAATAACGAGGGAAGAACCCCCCCCAGCAAAAAAAAAAACCATATAAGGCCCCCCGACAACAACTATTGAAACCCGGTAGGAAAACCCTGTTGAAACAAATGTACTTCTGAACAAGTTTAAAAAATTTAGATTTAAAACAAGAAGGACAATCCACAAATATTATATCCATTAACTCCTTACCAAGTTTGGCTCAGCACATTCCCAACTATATAGAAAAAATAAAAACCTTATATATATATATCTTATTTATTCAACTCCTCCAAAAAATCCCCGGTATATTTAAACCCTTGTCGGCAAATATATAAATATATATATATATATATATATATATATATATATATATATATATATATATATATATATATATATATATATATATATATGCAAAACCATAAAACAATACAGTACTAGATTAAATTCAAAATTTTACCAAAATCCTTACACAACCATGGTTTCATCTACTACAAATAGACCTTCTCAAGTGAAAATCAACCTAAAGGAAAACATATATATATACAAACAAACAAACCTTCCCATAATTCATTTCAAACTCCACCTTCCCTTAATATCAAAAGAAGTCTTCATAAGATTGATAGCCTCAGAATCAAGGAGTTTTATCATCAAAGTCTCCTTTATTCTTCTTTTTAACTCATTCTTTTCATAAAAAATAACCGAAGCATTGTCAAACAATATTCTATGACCTGTATTCAATTCATGAATATATAAAGCTGAGTTAAGATACCTATGTTTAACTCTACTTATATGAACCTTAACCCTTTCCTTAAGACTAAATTTACTCTGGCCTACATAAAATTTACCACAACTACATGGAATTTTATAAACAATACCAGGAATAGACCTACTATCAATAGACTGCTTTGAACCATTAAGTAATGAATTCAAATCAGAACCTTTCCTCCATGCAACCTTCATTCCACCTAACAAATGACTATTCCTATAAACCAAATTATAAATTGATGCTTTAAATGGTAAAGACATATAATCATCATCCTTACCAACAAAATTCTTATCATCCAAATCACAACTATAAACATTATTATTAAATACCACTTTTTTAATATCAATCATGACTATAAAGAATAAAGGAGACTTTGATGATAAAACTCCTTGATTCTGAGGCTATCAATCTTATGAAGACTTCTTTTGATATTAAGGGAAGGTGGAGTTTGAAATGAATTATGGGAAGGTTTGTTTGTTTGTATATATATATGTTTTCCTTTAGGTTGATTTTCACTTGAGAAGGTCTATTTGTAGTAGATGAAACCATGGTTGTGTAAGGATTTTGGTAAAATTTTGAATTTAATCTAGTACTGTATTGTTTTATGGTTTTGCATTTTTATTTTTGCTAGTATAGTGTTAGACAGTTTTGGTTATATATATATATATATATATATATATATATATATATATATATATATATTTTATATATATAAAGGAAACAGAGAAGACACACACCATATATATATATATATATATATATATATATATATATATATATATATATATATATATATATATATATATATATATATATATATATATATATATATATATATATAGTGACTGTCTGGATAGGCACCAGACAGCTGGTTGCATCTAACTTAAAATAAAAAAAATAACATGAAGTTTTAATTTTTTTTCTCATTAATAATCTAAGACATTGTTTAGATAGCACTTGCAGATATAATTTTAAAGTTTTGAGATAGTTAATATTTTTCTTTAGTGAATATTCAATGACATAAAGGGGCATGGCACAGCAATTGCTAGTGTATAGTTTAGGTTGATCCAAGATTGTCTTATTTCTGCAAGATAGTATTTGTATTTGTTTTGGTATTTTTTGGGGTTTATTTACCCTTTAATATTTCAATCCATAGCATAAGTAGTGCAGTATATTTGGATCATAGTCATAAAAAATTATAATTTGGTCATATTGGTTTAGCACTTGTAGTACAGCATCCATGTATGTGCATGTCTGTTTCTGCCATCTTTCAACTTCATTTTTCATTCATCTTCTTTATTACACTACCAAACATTATTTTTACAGTAAAATAATTAATTTAATAATCAAATTCTCCGATAACCAGTTAAACACCATATTAAATGAATTGATAGATCAATGGACCAGTGAATTGTCAACTAGACAAATACACTATCAACTATTTTATTTGCTAAAATAATTATTTTTTATTGTTAATTTAGAAAGGCAGAATATTTATTATTGTTTCAATTTAATTACTATTTTTAAAGACAAAATGATTTTTTTTCTTTCTTTTTCAAGACAGAAAAAGTTATTGCATAGTTGTATTTAATAATCTCAGTATAATGGGAGGAGTAACCCTTGTTTTTGAAGTTGAACTTTTTAATGAGCTTGAATTGGTGTAAGTAAGAGATGGTTAAGGAATAATCTGATATAAAATGGGGAGACTTTTACAAAAAGGTGGCTTGTCTTTATTACAACAATTCTCTCTCCACAAAGAGTTTATATTACGACAATTATCTATTTACAAATTGGTTCTTCTACAATTCAGTCTCAAAAGTAAACACTTCTATTAATTTTCTGGATGAAAATAGTTAAGAAATTCTTCCTGAGAAAGTAAAATATTAATATGGAAACGTAAACTATAGAAACTAGGTACATCTACTCTACACTTCTAATTGATTAATTTAGATTTAAAATCATAATTTGGGATGCATATGAGTGTCTATACTATAAATTTGCTTTGCCTAAATTTAATCTCCAATATTAAAGAAATAATTGGAATGTGTGAGTTTTGAGTGTTCTGGAAAATCTATGCTGAACTTTTTGTAAAACATGTCAAACACTGTTTATTGATAATTTTTATTACATATAAAGAAGTAAAGTTTAAATAAAAGGATATATGTGGATAACTTATTATAACATGCTTTATTATTATTGTTGTTGCTATTATTATTATTATTATTATTATTATTATTATTATTATTATTATTATTATTATTATTATTATTATTATTATTATTATTATTATTATTATTATTATTATTATTATTATTATTATTATTATTATTATTATTATTATTATTATTATTATTATTATTATTATTATTATTATTATTATTATTATTATTATTATTATTATTATTATTATTATTATGTTTCAAAGAATTTTATTAAACAAATGTTACATAGATTCTTTACAACAAACGATTGCATTCTGTTACATAGGCAATCATAGGACTTTGGAACAAGTTCTAAATTTTAAAATCAATTGTATTTTGCATTTTAAATAATCTGTTTGATGGTTATTGTTATAGGTTTGATGGCTGTCTTATGAGTGACCATGTTGCTGCTGCAATGTCTGGAGCACTAATTTTGTAATCCCACTCTTTTATTTGTTGAAGATTTTTTTTGTAAATGTTGCTGGATGTCTTCTTGTATTGTTACCAAATGTAAATGAGCATCTCGTGCACCAGTATGCATATAGTAAAAAGTTATTGCTCATATTGTTGTGGTAGAGTTTTTTTTTTAAAGATTGTAATATGTTTATTAATGATGTATTTTTCCTTTGGTAAGTTTCTATTAACAATTTGCTTATATTGGATAAACTTGTGCATAAATAGAATATATGCTGTTGTGTCTCTTCTGCTGTGTGACAAAGATTGCAAAAAAGATCAATGTTTTTATATAGATGTCTGTATCGAATGAAATATGATGTTGGTAGTGCATAAAGGTTTATTTTAATATAAAATCAAAATATTTTGGTTCTAATGACCATTTTTTGAATTTTTTCAATAATTGATAATTGATAATTCCAAGCATTGTTGTTTGTGTGTCTCCAGGATTTTCTGGGTATAATAATTTGTAAATTTTCCAGTATGAATATTTATATGTTGCTTCTATGTTAATTTGAGTACATATTGTTGTGACACTTTGTATTAGTGAAGATAAATACTGTGAATTAGGAGGTGGAGTATCCGTTGGTGTAATTGTGAGCAAACATTTTAGTTTAGGGAATTGTCTTATTGTTGATGCTAATATGTTGATTGATTGATTTCTGTATATGGAATGTGTAAATAGTGTGCAGTCCTAAACCATTGCTTTCTGTAGATTTGCTAAGAGATTTAGCGGATATTGCAACAGCTTTGCGTCCCCAGAGTAGTTTAGTGCATAATGATGATATTTTTGATTTGAAATGTTTAGAGAAATTTATTATCAGAGAAAAATATGTTATTTTTGTGGTAATTAACATGTTGAATAATTGACCTTTTGAGTATATGGATAGGTATGCTTTTGATAAAGAGTTTGAAATTTTGTTTATGGATTCAAGTAATTTGTTTTGTATGTTTTGCCTCATTACATTTGTTCCCAAGTAAAATGGAAATCCCAGAAAAGGAGTGGGTTTGCCTTGAAAGTATTTAGTATATGTTTTGATTGTATATATGAACCAAGCTGCTGTTTTATTAGGATTGAATTTTAGTTTGAATTCAGATAAGTATTGATCTAATATTTTTTGTAGTGTTGGAATTTCTCTGCATGATTTTAAAAAAATTATGATATCATCCATGTATGCTAAACATGGGATATTTTGTTGTGTGTGCGGAATTTGTATTCCAGCTATATTTTGTTGTATTTTTCTTATTAGTGGATCTATGTAGAATGTGAAGAGGAGAGAACTTAGTGGTGATTCTTGTGAAATAGATTGTGATGGAGTGAATGATGTTGATTTCCATAGTGCCATTTAATAAAAAAAAAAATAATATATCAACACTTACCAATCTAAGACCTATTTCTATGGGAACATTAGCCATTAAAATTTTAGAAAAAAGTCATCAAAGGTCAAATTCAACAACACTTACTTCCACTTATATCACCTCTACAATTTGCAAAAAAAAAGAATCATCTACAGGACAAGCAACATTACTCTTTAAAACTATTGTGACTACAATACAAAAGCAAAAAAAATATGCACCAATAGCAGTACAATTAGATATTCAAGCAGCATTTGATTCAGTGTCAATCAAGATACTTCTTACTAAATTAGCCAATACCACAATACCACCTACACTACTCTATGTAATTGCCAATCTTCTCCTTAATAGACAAATTATTATTATTATTATTATTATTATTATTATTATTATTATTATTATTATTATTATTATTATTATTATTATTATTATTATTATTATTATTATTATTATTATTATTATTATTATTATTATTATTATTATTATTATTATTATTATTATTATTATTATTATTATTATTATTATTATTATTATTATTATTATTATTATTATTATTATTATTATTATTATTATTATTATTATTATTATTATTATTACTATTGACAAAAATATACCTAACAATTTGTCTCTAGAATTAAGAAATGGAAAGTGTCACACATATAATTAATGAATCTTTAAATTATTTCTAAATGTGCTTATATCTGAATACGTGGAAGAGTATGAAACTGGATGTGAATTTTTTTAATTTTATTGTTCTCCTTATTTGCATTTGATTTTTTTATTAAAATATACTACCGATAAATTTATGTAGACTTAAATGGGATTATGAATTAATCAGTTATATGCCTGATGGATGATGTGTATAATTTATCACAAATGCCTTGAGGAATGTAGTCAATTACACTGTAAATTATTATTAAATATATGCAGTAATAAATAGTTATTTGCCATTATTCAATGTTTTACATTTGATATTGCCAGCAGTTTCATTAGCTATCACTAAGAACTTTGAAATGCTCTTTAATTGGATCCTATTTATATTCTTTGCCCTGCAGGAATTTGTTATCTGTTTGACAATATCTATTGTTATAGAAATGATCAGCATCATTTTCATACATGACCAGGATGTGTATCCAAGGACTGTGTTAATGAACTCTTATGTTCCAGCTATAAAAAAGATTTAGTCATTATTATTATTTTTGTTAGCATTGATAGATAGGTAGACCAATTATTTGTCTTATACTTTTTTATTAATATTTAACTATTATTTCTTTCTTCAAGAACATCTCACAAAAGTATAATATGGAGAAATATTGTACTGGGTAATTAATTATTATTTTAATATATTTTCTATTGTCCATATCTGTGTTTCTATGAGCATATGCGGTGAGAGAAATACTTATATGTTTGCTATTAGAAAACTAACAGCTAGTTCTGAGAAGAGGTAAATACATATAATTTATTATTATATCTTTGTGTTTTTATAAACTTACAAGGACCATTTATTAAGAATTATTTTGCTTCAAATTTAGAAATTTATAGTTTATCATAATTGAAACTTTTATTTCAATTATTTGTTATTGTCAATTACACTAAAAAGTTAATTTACCTTTGCTTTGCTAGATGGATGGGGTTTATTTATTAGTAACTATTATATTATAAATTTAAATATTTATAATTTATCAGGAATAAGAGATTTACTTTTATAACTTATTAATTAATATTGGTACAGTATTTATTTAGTGAATGTGATTTGAAATGGTTTTATACATTATTATATGTGTATACATATCTGTTGTTTAATTAATTTATATAATTGTTAAATTAAAAGTAGAAAGACTTACTTTCAAACCGTTTGTGGATAGTGTGATTTTCCAAAAAGAAGTGGAAGGATTAGGCTATTATTTAAGAATGAATTTATTATTTTTTGATTGAAATGTATCTTGTGATTATAGAGAATGAAAGTGTTTATGATATTGTTGTATAGGGATTGAGAGAACTATCCCTCAGTTTGTTGAAATATTTGTAATGAGTGGATTATATTTTTCAGATTAAGTAATTGTTTTATGATGATTATATTATGTAAAGTAAAGTAGTGTATTCTCCTTGTTTTTTGGTGATGAGACAAAGTCCACATCAGTGTTTAGGCCTCAAAATTAGGCTAGCGAGTTTTATTATCCCTCATGTATCCATGTGAAATGTTTTCTCATCATTTATTCATAGTCAAGGATAATGTAGTTTTCTGATAAAAAAGAGAATAAAGGTAGAATTGATTTCTTTCACAGAATATTTGAAGTAGAATTAGTGTTAAAGCTTGTTTGGTCATGGCATCATCCATATTATGACAGTTTTTCTCAATTTCATAAGTAAACAGATTGGATATAGCTATGTTAATTATTTTATAACAGGTATCACAGATCAGAAGCACGCATAAAATGATGTTGATTGGGAAGGTATGGAGAAAATATATCACTGATTTGTAATTCTTTAATTAATATTTCATATCATATCATACTAATTATTTTAAGTTTTATATCATCATTTCTCAGAATGCTTCATCCTCATTTTGAATGAGAAAGCAAAAAAAAAAAAAAGAAAGTCTAGCTAATTAATAGAATCATTTATTTGATTTATGAAAGATAGCTTGACCTCTTACCCATAGATTTAAACCCTTATTATATTACTTTGATGTTTAACTACTGTAGTGTTGATTTAGTTAGCAAAATGTTGTAATTAGCTAATAGTGTAGGTATATTTGAAATAAAAATATCAATACATTTAATTTCATATTTTACTACTTAAGTGCTAGTATTTTAATGTTTCTTTTCCATAAGCATATCAGAATTGACTGATAACTTGTGTATATTTGAAATAAAAATATTAAGAAGTTTAGTTCCATATTTTACTGTTTTAGTGTTAGTATTATAAATGTTTCTTGTCACTGGCTTATCAGAGTGGACTAATAGCTAATATATTTTGGAATAAAATATAAGGAAGTCTATTTTGACATTATTTATTCATATTTAATCTATTCAGTCATTAATATTGGAATTATCCAAAACATGTATCTGTGAAAATCAGAAATGCAAAATGTTTATTCTATATATTTTATAATAATAGCTTTATTTATTTAAAAACTTTGTTCAGAGTTCTCCTTTGGCATGCATTTGTGTTGACTATGTTTCCACATCTGCACACACACACGTCTGATATGATATGATTACACTAGTCCATAAATTTAATGATGGGTATGTTCATATCTGATGATGTTGTTTCCTTGATTCAAACACTATATGAAATGCTTGGCTATTTAATGATTCTCTGGAAAATGTATTACTCAGTTATTATTTAGATGATGAATTGAAATCAAAATGTACCCTATTTCTTTTATTGTCTAACTACTACTATTTTAAACAGGCAAAAACTCTCCATATAGTAGTGCCACTTTGTGCTAACCAGAGTAATCAATGGATGCACTGCTATATGGACTGTTTTTTCCTGTTTACTAACAGATATGTGCTAGCATGAGATGGTGATCATGTGATGTTTAGTGGTTTACTACTATTTTATTAGAATAATGCTTAATTTATGTCATTACTTTTATGATGGTAATTAGCAGTTATTGTAAAGTATAGATTTTAAATTAAGCCATACAATAAATTAATTTCCTGAGATATTCTCTTATTATTTTAGATTATACATTAATTTAGTTATTTATTTTAAATTGCTGTACAATATAAGTCAAGTAGTGCTATATTTTGTATTTAATTTTAACTTACCTTACAGTATAGTTAATCAGTACTGCATTTTTAATTTATTAGTTTAATGTGGTCACAGTAAAGGTTGTTTGATGCATTTAGATGATGGGAGGAGATGAGAATAAACTATAATTTGTTAATATAAGTGGTGGGACTTTACCAATTCAATAATTTATTTTAAAACACAATAGAAATTTTATTCCTATTAATTCATAATGTTTCCTCCTATATTTACTATGCATTTTACACCTTATATATCTCTGTAGCCCACACTGAGCTAAGCCATGGTAGAACAGCATTGTAAACATCTCAAGAATAATTCAAAGCAATATCAGATTAGTAGTTTATTCTATGATAAATAGAATTGGCGTTCACGGGGAAATTATTGATAGGAAAGGTAGGATAGATGTTGGAAAGGGTTAGAATATATATATTTATATCATTATCAACCATTATCAATTCACTGCAGGATGAAGGACTTTCCAAGTTTAATCCATCTTCTCCGATCTTTAGCTTCTCTTCTCCACATTACCCCTGCACACTTTCTTATTTCATCCATCCATCTCACATATGGTCTTTTTCAGGGTCTTTTACAATCTCTTGGAATCCAGTTTAAAATTTCAATTGTCCATCTATTATCATCTCTTCTAGCAATATGTCCAGCCCAACTCCACTTCAATCTTTTAATTTTTTCAATGAGGTCAGTAACACCTGTTTGTTCTCTTATCCATACATTGCATTTTCGATCTCTTCTTGTTACTCCCAACATACATCTCTCCATACTTCTTTGAGTGGTCTGACGTCTCTGTATTGCTCTTCTATTGAGTGTCCAAGTCTCAGATCCATAAGTAAGAACTGGTAAAACACATTTGTTAAAAACCTTCCTTTTCAAACACATAGGCATATTTCCTTTTAGTATCAAGTTATTTCTACCAAAAGCACTCCAACCAAGTTTAATTCTATGATTAATTTCCTCCATTATGTTTCCATCTGTATTAATAATCTGACCAAGATATTTGTAACTGTTAACTTCTTCTAATTCATCATAATCAATCTTCATTTTCATATTTTGAGCAAATCGATTAAACATTACTTTAGTCTTTTTAACATTTATCTTTAGTCCTATTTTCCTACTTTCATCTGATAACTCCTGCAACATTTTCTGCAGCTCTAAAGCATTATTTGCAAAAAACAAGTACATCATCTGCGAAATCTAAATGACTTAAATAATCTCCATTTACTTTCACTCCTTTCGTTTCCCATTTTAATCCACAAAATAATTCTTGCAGCACTGCTGTTTAAAGTTTTGGAGATATGTAGTCACCTTATCTTACACCTTTCTCAATGTTGACTTTCCCAGTGTCATTATGTAATCTAATTGTTGCTGTTGCATTTTTATAAATATTCTTTAAAAAAATGACAATATCCTGGATCTATACCTTGATGATCCAATGCTTTAATCACTGAAGAAATGTTTATAGAATCAAATGCCTTTTCATAATCTACAAATCCAAAACATAAAGACAACTCATATTAATTTGTCCTTTCTATAACTTCTCTTGGTACCTGAATATGATCTACTGTACTAAAACCACTTTTAAATCCAGCTTGTTCTCTTGGTTGGTGGAAATCCAATGCTCTCTGTAGACGAGTTGTAATTTATCTTGGTAAAAATTTTATATAAAAGTAATAAAAGGCTGATAGCGCTGTAATTTCTAATATTTTCTTTATCACCTTTTTTTAAATATTAATATTATTACTGCATTCTTCCAATCATCCGGTACATCTTCATCATTTAAACATTTGGTATATAACTTTGCTAAAAAAAATTATGTTTCTTCACCTGTTTCTTTTAATATATAAATTATAATTCCATCATTACCTGGAGACTTTCCTTTCTTCATACATTTAATTGCATTTCTCACTTCTTCATTTAAAATTCTGGGCAATTTGGAAGACGTAATAGGTATAGGAGGTACTTGTTTTTTATTACTATATAATTCTTGATAAAAATTTTCTACCAATTTCATGATGTCATCTCTCTTTTTAGTAATAATTCCATCTTTTTTTCTTATTGCAGATATAAATTTCCTACCAATACCAAAATGTTGTTTTACATTCTTAAGACTTTTATTTTCTTCTACAGCTTTTTTTGCTAGTTCACAGTTATACTTTCTTATGTCATTTTCAATTCTTTTCCGTACCATTTTACAAAATTCGAGGTATTCAATTACTTTTAATGCATCATTTTTGTATATCTTCATATTTCTGCTTTTCATAATAAATTCTCTAGTCTCAGTAGAAATTTTATTGGTCAATTGCTGCTTTTTTTTACCAGCTATCTTTGTTGCAGTTTTCAAAAGTGTATCAGTTATTTTCATATTAATTTCATTCAAATCTGAAGCATGTTCAAAATCTACTAATACTTGAAACCGATTTGTAAGTTCTAATTTAAATTCATTAGAATGTTTCTGAAGATTAAGAATATCAACTGTAAATATTGTTTTTCTTAACAATTTTTACTTTCTAGATTTACATTAACACATATCTTGCACCTTACTAATCGATGATCACTCCCTGTGTTAAATCTATTAAGAACTATACAATCTTGAAATATGTATTTCATGTTAGTCAAAATATAATCCAATTCTGCTGTACCATCATTTGGATGCTTCCATGTTCATTTTTTTTTAACATTTTTCTCAAAAAAAGAATTCAGAATATAAAGTTTTTTTTTTCTTTTTCTGCAAATTCCACAAGTCTATGTCCTCTCTCATTTCTATTACCATAACAGAAATTACCTATGGCACTTTCATCTTTCACTTGTTTACCAATTCTAGCATTAAAGTCTCCCATAACAATTTTAAAATGTTGTTTACTCTGATCAAAAACCATTTGTACATCCATATAAAAATCTTCTACTACTTCATCACTATGAGAACTTGTCGGGGCATAAACCTGAATTATCTGCATTTGGTATCTGCTATTAAGTTGTATAACTAATCCTGCCACTCTGTCTTATACACCATCAATCTCCACAATATTGTTCTACCACTTTTTATTTATAATGAATCCTGCTCCACTTGTATTTTCAATATTTGTGCATTTATAATAGAATATATGTCCACTTTTTAAATCAATTGTCTCTTCACCTTTTCTTCTAACTTCACAAAGTCCAATAATATCCCATTTAATATAAGAGAGTTCTTCTTCTATTTCTTGCAATCTTCCTTCACTTGCAAGTGATCTGCAGTCTTAAGTATCTAAATAAAACATTGTCATCAAATGGCAACCTGGGTCTGCAATCAGGGGATTCTTAGCACCCTCCACCTTCGACCACCAACTGCTGCCTTGGTTGGTGACTTTACAGTCTCCTGGGAAAAAGTGCCATGCTTTATTTTTGTCTGTCATAATTGTGTATATGTATTGGAAAAATATTTATCATTTACAAACATTCATTCTGCCTTATCAGGCACTGAGAAGAAAGACCATGGTGTTTCTTGATCTTAAATTCAGAGATAAAAAGCCAATAAATCCACCATGCTGGTTAATGCGTGTTGCCCATACATGTCCGTATACTATATGAATAAACACATAGTAATAACAGCTGCAATGACAAGAATGTATGGAGTGGACATTAGGAATTCGCCCTGCTCGGTTCTTTTAAGGCCTCCAAGAGTAATCAAAGTGTCTCCTTTCAGTTAATAGCAAATTCCTTTCTAACCCTCACAATATATATATATATATATATATATAAGAATTGATGAAGCTCACATTTCAACAAGATTTAGAAAATGGCACAAATGGGTGGGAGTCAAATGATTCAGCCTAAAATAATCATAAATTATATAATCTGACCTAAAGAAGATAGAATAGGTAGTGAAAAGCATACATATAATTATGGCTGAAAGAGAGCAATGCAGGTTTATAAATAAAGCAATAATAATAAAGGCAGTATTATTTTACAATTTACAATCACAAACAGGACTGCAGTCACTTAAGATGCTCTTGGGTGGCTTTGTCATATTTGCACAAGAAAGTATGCCTTCACAATGGCCAAGGTTATATCTATAAAGAATAGTGTCACAGAAGTGAGAATATGTCTCCATGAAGGCAAAAAACATATTTATGAAGAATAATGGCACAAGCTAAGTAGATAGTATGGTTTATCCACATTTTCCATACACTTATGTATTAGAAATGTGTAGAATCGATCCCATTATGAACAATATCTACGTTGAAAGAATAATGAAAAGTGGGTCATGGCATTCTGAAGATCCCAAAGAGCTCGGCAAATTAAGAAAATTAATAAATTAAATGATTGTAACAATACCTTTACAATGCCTATAGCATGGTTAGTTTGTGCTACTAATGACTATGATAAATTAATTAATACCTGTTTTAAATAATATGTTTTTCAGTGTAATGTAATGCCTAAAACAAAACATTCACAGACAATTAACTAATGACTAATAAAATGTACAATGGGTCAAAATCTAAAACTAAAAGGTAATAAATTGCTTTCTCTTGCACTCCTAAAATACCTCCATTTATTTCTATAAGTGATCAATACACACATAATTTGACATAATTCCAGAATAAAATCATAGATCACAGACAGTCAGATGATAAAAGATTATACTCATTTCTAGTGTGGTTTTATTAAATAAATTGGCAAAATCAATTTAAAAGATTAGGTAAGGATTTACTTTATAATTAACAAGGTAGCTGATTACAGGTATTAAAGTGTTACCTGCCATTTAAAAATAAACATCATTATATGAAATAATCGGTATAAATTAAGTGAGTTTAGAATAATTAACTTTAAAGAAAATTTACCTCTCAAACAACTCACTATGAGACAACTATGGCCATCAGGTTTAAATGTACTTGCTGGGTTGGATACGACTTGGCATATTAAAATAAATCAAAATAACAAAAAGGAAGAGATAATAAAATTCAATCTAAATTGCCACAAAAAAAATTAAGAACTTAATATAGTATTACAATAGATTGTATAGACATTATTGAGCATTACACAAAATGGATTTTAGGAATTAAATATAATAAAAAAGGATTGCAGAATAATTTTAAATAAAAGTTATATTAATTAAGAGTTTACTAGTTAATGGCAATGTAGATATTTTACTTAGGTCAATTCATTGAGATGATGTGGGTAATTGGTGAATCATGATCAAAGATTGGTTAGAATGTAAACAGGTATCAGTAGAGATCTAAAGTTCATTTACAGACAAACATTTTTTTTGAATAGTATACATATTTGGGCCAGATGTTTCAAGCTTTCATAGTGAATGAGAGATGGATTCCCAGAGGTATGGGGAAGCATGTGGTCTTCTCCTTTTATTCCAACATCACTTATTTCACTAATAAACAAACATGAAGTATGATAATACTCCGAGATAAGACTTAGAACAAGTATGGATGACCCCAAAATATAGCTATTTATATTTAACACAACTATTTAAAAAATGCTGCCCAAAGCAAGATATTTTATTCATTATGCACAAATCTCTAAACAGGACATTATCTTTTATTTCCATTACATTTTTGTTTAGATTTTAATCTGATCAAATTCTGGCCAGCCATTGTTTCAAACTTAGTATATAAAGTTATATCTTAAATTTACCTACCTTTCCATGTATGATATTGAAAGACCGATCAATTATCAATGTAACATTTAATTTTAAGAATCTTTGGTATTTATAACATTTTCTACATTTTTTAGAATGATACAATGGCTCATCAAGATTATAAGATTTAATGATGACATTAGATGACTCACAAATGTCGATTTTATTTTATATAAATTATTAGTATTTTTTATTTACAATATATATATATATATATATATATATATATATATATATATATATATATATATATATATATATATAAAAAAAAATATGATATTACCTACATCTAGATACTGGTGCTAATTACATATGTTTAAACCCATGTTATTAGTTTTATAATTAGTAACAGGTGAAGCACCAATATGTAGAATCATATTTACAGCTTTAACTGCAACTTTAACTCTTCCCTGACTCAAGGGTGATATTTAATTGTCATGATATTCAATACCCATTCTAGTGCTCTGATGCAAATGTTGATTATTGTTCCAATAATTAAAGCCTTCATCATTGTTGATACCATGGACACTGTAGATCAAATATTGAATTGTATAGTTAACAGCATTTTATGAATAATATTTTTTGTTTAAAAGCTGAATCGTTGCTTGCAATATTATTTATAGAGACATTGAATTTATTTGATTTTATGTTGTTCTTCTGGATTTCAGAAAAATACTCTTCTTAAATACTGAGGGATTTTTTTTCTTTTGTCTTTTTTAAACAAGAACTTTCTGTGGAAGAGACTCACAATATGTGCATGCTATATCCTATTGGGAATGTTCAACATGTGCATATTTTGATTTGTCACATTTGTAACAAATCATTAACATTTTTATTATCAAGAACAGATCCTGTGGGCTCACTCAGTTTGGAAATATTTTTAAAGTATATGCCTTTCCTATCCAAATCTTTACAGCTGAGATTTTATTAGTGGAGTGACCTGAGTCACTAGAGATACAACTGAATCAAACATAATCTGAGAATTTATCAAAGTTTGGCTCTAATATCAGGATCTTTTATTTTACAAACTCTCAGTGCTTTGTTTAAAAAAGTCCTTAAAGTCACAGGTAAGTGGAAGCTTGCTCAACTAAGTAACTTTTTTTTTCACCTTTATCTCTTCTTTTTTAAGAAATTGAAGTATTACCTCTGCATTGTTGTTAAGGATTTTGGGTAAAAAAGTTTGACATTGGAGATAATGCTTTATAAAATTCAAGATCAACTCTTAGACTAGAGTAAGCCTTCATGATAATTGGATATGTATAAAAACCTTTATATCGGCTTACTCATTTAAATGTGAATAATATTACATTTAATCTATAAATCAGAAATTATTTATTTATGCAATTTTATAAAGCATTTTAACTTATTAAAACAAGATAGTCTTCTACTGATCTTATCATTAACTCCCTTAATATAGGGTAAAACCACTCTATTATAAGATGAATTGTCAATTCTATACTCTTTTTTCCATTCAGCAACAATGCTATGTAAAGCCTTAGATATGATATTTTTATTATAATCATTAGAAAGTACAATATTTTTATAAGTTCTATTTCTTGAGCAAGATGATCTTTATCACACAAACTATAATCTCCAGTCAAAACTACAAAAAAATATTTGAGCAGGATAATGATGAGAATTAAAATTATGATATCTATTTGAATGATTGAATTTCTTGTAAACTGATATTGAAAAGGTTTCATCACATTTTCTTGTAATTAAAACATCTAGAAACGAAAGCGATTTGTTATTTTCCACTTCCATAGTATACGTAATATTAGAATGGCATTTATTATTGATGCTTTAAATTCATTTCTCGTTTTTCTTGTTATATGGCCTACATATCAATGTATGGTTTAAGTTAATCTGAAATTCCTGCTAATGCAATTTTTATGACATCATTTGAATTTTGTTAAAACTAAATATTAGAAAATAAATATACATGAATTTTAAAATTGTAAAAATGTTAGCAACATTTCTTACTGGAGGGCAATAAATACAAATTCAATTTCTAAATTTCTTAGGGACGGTCGCTTGGAAAAATTGCTGGATTAAACATGGAATGCAAAGTGATTTCAATATAAGGGTAAATAAAGAATGCAGCCTTCGTTTCTATGATTTTAATTATGCAAAATTACAAAAAGGGACTAAATAGTGTGAATTCATTGTCTGTCATTCTGTTTTTCATATATGCAAACCTAAACTTTTTCATATTACTTTTTTTAATTTATTTTAAAAGTTATTTCCTTATTGACCATGAATAGTCATGAATTAAAAAAATATATATTTATCAAGAAGTACTGGGCAGGATTACAAGGGATTTCTTAAATGAATGAGAAAGTAATTAATTGAGTTTAAGACCATCTTAATATTTCCCTACTAAAAATGGATATCACATGTAAACAAAATGTTTCAACAATGAAATATAAAAGCTAACAACATAATATTCTGTATAAGATGTGTTTTCATGTTCAGATATAATATTACAATGTCGATGAAATAACACATCTTGCGATTTCAATCAGTTTATTTGGACAGCATACTGTCATAAATGTAGATTGGCATTTTTTCATTCATAATGTCGTTATAGTGTTAAATACTAGCTAAACAAGAGATAAAATTTAGTGCATAGAAAATGTTGAAACTAACAAAATAATTCTTTGGAGAACTGTTAATGATATTGCTTTATTACGATTAATAAATATTATCAAATTGTAGTTCAAAGAATAAACATTGAAACTATTATGTTACTTTAAAGTATAGTATAAGAGGACAATAATCAAGCCATAAGTTAATACATATTTTTTATAAGTAAGCACTTGTATAATATTTATAAAAACAACTATTACAATCTAGTTAATTGTTATATATATATATATATATATATATATATATATATATATATATATATATATATATATATATATATATATATATATATATATTAACTATTTATTGACACTTTTTATTACATTATTTCCACAGAAAACAATCTATCCTTTTCTAGAAATAAAAAAGTAAAATAATAATAATATTAAGTGATTAATAAAATATCTATTTACTCACTTTATTGTTTTAACAAATAACTAAAAAATTTTAATCCAAATTTCATTTTAAAAACATGAATAATTTAATTAAAATGTTAACAATAAGACAATTTAATATAGTATAAAAGCACATATCATAAACATAATTATTTATGGGAGGGATGAGTAGATGAGTATCTGTTCAATACAGCACAATAACTTCTGATAATATATTTTTGTAGAAAATCATATTTAAAAGAAATATACATCACTAATTATTAATTGAGTATATTTATTATTTTTCATTATTTGTCAAATTACTTTGTAATTCATTTAAAACATACGGAAAACTATATGATTGTAATGGGTTTTTCTTTTCTTTTGTTTATGTATAATTAAATGATTATTTTTCTGTAAGAGGTCACTAAAACAAGACCACCAAAATTTGAAGAAAGTTTAGACTGATTTTAGTTTTACAAGGAGGAAGCAGTACTGAAATTCAGTAACAAATTTTTATTATTTTTATTGCAAAATAAATATAAGTCAGTAAATTTTTAATAATATCATCTGGCTAATCCTATTCGATAAGATATTCTGTTTTCTTGCATCTACCTATTTTAAACTTTTTATACCAAAAATGTACTATCTTATCTATAGTTCAAAATGACCATATTGACTACAGTAATCACAAAATGTCATTATATTTAAATTAACAATATAAGTAATTTCCAGAAATAAACAATTATTTTTAACTTTACCTTATTTATTAATCTTTTCATGTATAAAAGAAAAATTATAATTAAAAAGACATATTATAAAAGCCAAAGAAAGTTAACTAGAAAATTTCCTCTTTCTAAAAGAAATTTCTCTTTTAAAATAATTAAGTTCCCCATGTTAAAATATTTTTATTCACTGAAAATTATTTAAAAATAATATTAATGATCAAGGATATTTACTTATGCACCTTATATTTTTTTAAAAAGAAAATATAAATTTTCTCAAGCAAATATCAGAAAATTTTATTTCATTTTACGAAAATTCCTTATTAAAGAAAAATTACAATTCCTAGAGTAGGAATAAAAAAAACTACAAACATTAGTGACTTAATTATAACCATAATATAATAAATACGTTATATTATACATCAACTGATCGTTAAAACTTTATATCCACGTAATCACTGCATTCGTTATAATAATAGTATTTGGAAAATCCGTGCATTATTTTATTCATAAGCCAGCTAGCTAAAAATGATACTATCGCCAATAGTAAAAAGAAAAGAATTGTATATTGATCGTCTATCGTCAAATATTCGTCATGTTAAAATATGTATTGTTTTCTTGATCCCAAAATTATAGCAGTTAATTCAAGGAAGAGTTAACATCCAACCTCTATGTTTTTTTTGCCTAATTTATTAATTGCACCAGAATGGAGGCAACTTTTATATAAATGAAATAATAAAATTTTTCTTATTTTAAATTTGCTCGTGAACTACAATGGATCAAGTTCTTTATCTAGATAAATTGCCCAACGGAAAAACATTTTTTAGTGAGATAATAACACTTGTTAAGTAATGATTTTTTTTACTAATTTGTAAAATTATGTCTATTTTTTCTATCAACAGTGAAAGCTCTATAGTCAAGTAATATTTAAATGACCTTGTAATCATAAAGTATTTTTCATTAATTATTCTAGGTTAAATTTATATTTGACATGAAAAAAAATTTTTTATAAAATTTTTACTTATGATATGCAATTATGGGTATACATTTAAATGTTACATGCGTAAAAGTAGAAAAATTTAGATACTTAATAGGTAAAATATCTAGTTAAAATTATCAGAAGTAATTAAAGAGAAGTGCTATATAGGATATTACTTATTTAAAGTTTGAAACAAATTTATACTATTTAATTCGAACTTATTCCCAATTATTCTTTATTAGCATTCACTTAATTTAGTTCAAGATACTATACTACCAATTACTTGTTGAATGTTTCTTTGCAAAGTGAAAATTATTATGTTTATTCTTTTATCCATTGATTTCAGACGTTATCTAAATATACCCCGGAATATAAATTTAGTGTAATTAGTGTATTTGTTGTCTTGCCGATAGAGCATCAGTATATATTAATATTGCATTAGTAATAATTGTAATGTATCTATTTTGTGGGATGGAAAATGATCTCCCCAAAGCTTTATTTTCCATGAGGGGAATAGATAAATCTAATATTTGGGTATATTTATAACCCAAATGATCGCTTCTCAGAGTTAGGACGATCAGTAATTTATATCGTATTTAGTGTATTTCATTCGTTAAAATCCCAGGAGAGGATTATATTGGTGTGTGTTCCTATTATGCCCAAGTAAGAGGCAAGGACCCACCAAACTATTTTAATATAGTAGTTAACTCTACAGACCTTCAGTGTTATTCCATATTCCTCATGAGAAAATAGAGATAATTCCACCATGGAAGGTGTTGAATATTGTGTTTTGTTTAGAAAGTTATGGCAAGATAACGGATATATTGGAGGTTAATTCCTCGAGATCCATTTAGTAAAAATAGTGTGCTAGTATATATGTTCAATGTCTGGATTGTGCGGCGGAATAGTGCTGATAATTCACACGTAAGTCAATGGAGAGAGTAAGTTTAAAATTGCGTGATTTAGAAATTTTTATTTGCCAATGGAGGGTTCAAATACTAGGTTTAATTCGGGGTAATGATTAAGTAGCACTCACAATATAACTTATACTGAGAAATACAATGTGTATAACAACTTCAGTTGTTATTAAGGTAAATATTAAAATAATAAATTTAACTTCTGATAAATAACCCATAAATTATAATAAGTTATCTAAATAAAAACTATCATTTAATTAAAGATATGATAATAAAAATCGTTTGTACGCATTGCCTAGAATCAGATTATTTTTATTTTAAAACAAATAGTTAGTTAATAAAGTTAAGCAGCCGTTCATATAAGATACACTAAATGGATGAGTTGATGTATCGATAATAATATTTATTTTGTTATGTTCAATTTGCATAAATGTAAAAAGAAGATGAAGAAGTAGTTCGAATCCAGGTCTAAGAGTATAGACGAATTAATGTTAGTTATATTTTGTTTTATCCATATGGGATCGAATAAATTGTATATGTTTGTTTATTATGTTAACCATAAAGGATAGTTTTGTTAAACTGTAATAATAAATTAGAATATTGTTAAAATTTAATAATAAATTATAGTCTTGTTACAAGTTGTTTTGAGTCATTTTTCTTGTGTGCTAAATAAAAGTGTATTTGCATAATACTTGCAATACTTTTCTTGCGTCCGAAATCATTTATGAAATCTTAATTTCAATACACCAGATAGACAATTGTAAGCAGATCAGAATATTTCAGTATAGTTTACTTTAATAAGAATTATTTATGGAATTGGAAACTTCAGACCAAGACATTTTATTTTATATGTGTGTAAAAATCACTTTAGTCCCAAACTAGTAGGTTTTGGTTGCACATTGTTTCGTACACATTTAAGTGAAGTGTCTAAGTAATAAATCTTAGTTAAATTATTGTGTTGTCATGGATAATGGAAGGACACAAAAGCACCCTTGTCTTTTCATCATTCCGACTGAGATTCTGGATTTAATTGGGCTGTATTATTCAAAATTTTGCGTTGCTATTGAATATAGTTATCATCTCGTTAAATATTATAATAGTTGATGTGTGGATGAAGACACCTGGAATTTAATAAGGTAAATGTTTCTTATAGCCGACCAGAATGTCAGTCATATGCGACAACACAATACTGCTGAGAATTTTATTAAATATAACAGAGAACCCTGAGATTAGTGTCATTATTATTAAGTGCTCTTAAATTAAGAATTGATTCATTATGATCAATATTACAAGCGTGGCATGGCTTAAGAGATTGAAACGTCTAATTGTATAATAACAAAAATATTGAGATCATATTGGCAAATTAATGAATGTTTTCTTTTAGTCAGAAATACTAACAATGACATGAAATCATCATCATCATTGTCGAATAGTGCAAGTACTTACAGCTCAGAGAATGTGTTTTGGATAGAGAAAGAATGTTAGTTATTCTAAATTTTCTTTTTAAATTTATTTTATTAATGATAATTTTCTTTTATTCTATCTCTGTCTGAACTGCATATCGCTGTAGCTGAATTATTATAACTAACCAAACGTCCAGCTATATTAGGTAATAAATATAAGGGTTTGCTACCCGTCCTAGTCGGAAGCGATTAGGCTTTCCGAATCATTCTCTTTAATAGAATAGGCCTTCCGAATTCTCTTTCATAATAATAGAAGTCGTCGCCGCTTTTACTAGGTTAGAATATATATATATTGCAGGTTCATCCGTATTAAAAAAATTCAATATTGATATACCAACGTTTCGACTTGATCACACAAGTCATCCAATGGGTGATAAAAGGTAGAAAGACGGTTGTAGAGGGGCTACAATCACTGATTTGAAAAAAAAAAAATGTTAAAATTCCACCAATAGCAAAAATGTTAAATTAAGAATGTTTTTTTTTTTTAAAAAAATATTTTCAAATAGAAGGAAGTTTGCATATATCATCTTGCTTATTGATACAATCTGGCCTTTTTAAGTACCTCAATAGCTTCTCTAATTTTGCAATGGTGATTATCACATCTGGATATGATTTTGGTATGTGAAAAATCAATTATATGACCTGAATATATATATATGGAATGAGAGTGCTGATGATGATGAGTGTTGTGTAACTGCATTAGCATGCTCATCTCTCCTAACACTGATGTGACAATTACTCATACCTATGTAAAAAGCTTTACAATTTTCACATGAGATTTGATAAACACCATGAGATGCAAGAGGGATTGAATCTTTAGGCTTGGTTATTATATTGCTGATATTTTGATGAGTAGAAAATGTTGTATCTATATTATAGCATTTTAATATATGTTCAATACTGTCTGTAGTTTCTTTTACATATGGAACACAAATTCTAATAGCTGATTTATCATTTTTTGTTTACCCATTTTGTCCATTTTGGGCTTGAAATAAGGCTTTTTTTTAAATTATAATTAGAACTATTTGCTAATAAAATATTATTAATATGATTTATTTGTTTTTTTTCACATGTGACTTATCTGAAAAGTTATTCGCTCTATTTAAAAGAGTTTGAGCTACAAAAACTCTCTGAGTTGGGTGATGATGAGAATGTAAATGTAAATATTCGTCTGTGTGTTTATTCTTTCTGTAAATCGAAACAGATAAACTATTTGGTGGTCTGATGACTAGAACATCAAGAAAAGGTAGTTTTCCATCAGACTATGTCTCCATTGGAAATTTAACATGATGATGCATATTATTTAAATGTAAGAAAAAAATCATCTAATTTATTTTTTCCATGTTGCCATATGACAAACGTGTCATCTATTTATCAGAGCCAAATGAGAGATTATAAAGATGATGATTCTAAAGCATGAGTTTCTACATTTTCCATGAATAAATCAGCTATTACTTTTGAGATAGGTGAACCCATAGGAGTACCAAAAATTTGTCTGTAATACTGTCCATTATATACAAAATATGTGTTCAAAAGACAATATTTAATCAAAGTAATATTGTCTGGTAAATTGCAATGTTATGAAATTATATTTAAAGCTTCATCAATTGGGATGTTTGTAAACAAAGACATGACATCAAAACTGACCAGAATTTCATTAGCATTAATTTTAAAATTTTTTAAAACAGAAATATAATGAAAATAGTTTTTAATATATGATTTAATAGATGGGATTGTAGGCTTAATGAAATACGATAATTATTTAGCTAAAATATGAGTTGGAGATCTTATTGCACTAACTTACTATTGGACAAAGAGGGTTATCTGGTTTGTGATTTTTTGAAAGTCCATAAAATTTTGACAGACACTTGATATTTCACGAGGGATTATTTTATTTTTTTTATCCCTGTTTCAATAGGTGATTTATTAATAATGGCTTTTGTTGTTTTTTTTTTTTCCAAATATGTACCGTGATCTCTTTTTGATAGTTTAAAAATCCACATTGTATCAATAAGCAGGATGATACATACAAACTTTCTCCTATTTGGAATTATTTTTTTAAAAACCTTTCTTAATTTAACATTTTTACTATTGGTGGAACTTTAATATTTTTTTTTTTCAAATCAGTGATTTTAGGGCCTCTACAACCATCTTTCTACCTTTTATCACCATTGGATGACTTGTGTGATTAAGTCAAAATGTTGGTATATTAATATTTTTTTTAATGTGGATGAACCTGCAAAATATATCTTTTATTTATGCAACCCATGAAAATATTTGTATCAATATAGAAATGACAATTTTTTTGCAAAATATGTCCTTTCTATATGCAACCCGTGAAATTCTTCATATCAATATATATATATATATATATATATATATATATATATATATATATATATAATATTATTATTATTATTATTATTTGATGTCTGTATTTTTTCAAAGCATTATACATAATTATATAATTGAATATTTATAAATACAGTAATTAGAAAGCACTTTCAATTATTCTAGAAATCTTTGTGAACTAACACTTTGAAAGAATAACCTTTCCAAAATTCTGTGATCTTAATGTTTGCTGCCTGCCTGTTAACTATGCCATAATTGTATTTGTATATTAGCATAGCTTTCTTTATTTTCCATTTATTGTTTTTTTTTTTTTCAATGTGCAATATTTTACATTATTAAAATTGAAGTCAAAACCATAAATACATGACTTATTGTGGTTATAAAAAGTTTTTGAAATATTATTATTTACTTTACAATTTTGTTTCAATTTCTGAACCCATTTTAATAACAGCAAGTGCTATGTAGTTCTTTTTTCCAATGTACATTTCAATTCATCTATATATCCACTGCCACACCTACAAATCCATATATAAATGACACATTTTTTTTATTTATAAATGAGGTTTTATCTTTAGAGTTATTTATTAATTTGTTTAAAGTAGGAGATGTGTAAAATGCAATATGGCATATACCTTTATAAATAATCCTCATAAAATTTACTTGATCATTCGAAATATTTCATATTGATATTCATATTTTTTATATTGGCACTGTTGATTTATATAGAATATAACCTCTTTTTACTATTGGATTAATGATCATACACTAATTCAGCAGCATATTATTTTAAGATCAATAAACTGAACACAAAATAAATTTCCATATATTTTTATTCATTTTAGGACTTTTAAACTATTTACTTCTTTAAACAATTCATTAATTGTATTCGGTTTGCCTCATACAAAAATATCATCAACATATTGATAATACACAGTAATATTTTTTTGATAAAATTCTTTTTTCAAAATTTTTTTTTTCATATTTAAAAATTATATATAAATAAAATAAATTTATTGTAGTAAATATTTGCTATTTCCAAAACTTAAAGGTTAAAATATTACAAATAGTTAAGTATCTGATAACAAAACTAATTCCTATAGACTACAAATCTTTACAAAACTTTATATAAAAAATATAATTTTTGAAAACCAGGCACTGAGCACAAACATAGAGCTTAATTGTAAATATAGGGATTGGAACTTAGACTTTCAAACAGCCACCAACTATCTATACTGTTTCATACAACTGATATCCAAGACACACACATGTAGAAAAGATAAATGATCACCAATATACATATTTCATGCTAAGCCAGCATTTATCGGTTATTCCAGATTATCATGTCACACACACACACACACACACACACACATACATATATATATATATATAATTGTTGCTATATATATATATATAATTGTTGCTCAGTTTATTTTAATATAGCAAATTCTCACACTTTAATAGATTGGCTTTAATCTATTCCAATCTCCAACTTTTCAGCCATCCACATCATTAAAAATCTGATGATGGAAAGCTCAAATTCCATGCTGATCTCAACATTATTGTCATGCCCATGTTGACTTGAAGTCATTCTGGTGCCTCATGTTTAGGACCTTGTCCATTTAAAGACATAGAAGATGGATGGGCATGATACAAGCTTCATATGTAAATATTTGAAAAGCAAAGCCCCAGGTTTGTGAAAAGTACCTGAATTTCAAATATGTACATATGAAGCTTGTATCCTGCCCATCCTTCATCTATGTATTTAAATGGATAAGGTCCTATACATGAGGGGTCAGAGTGACTTCAGGTCCACATGAACATGGCAATAATGTTGGCATTGGCATGAGATTTGGGCTTTCCATCATCATATTTTCAATAATGTTGATGATATGTTGAAGATTGGAGTAGATTGAAGCCTGTCCGTTAAATTAATCATTCCAAATTGCAGCTTCATGCCTCTTACATATCAACATTTATAATGTTTTTCTTTTTCTCACACAGCAATGTAAATTACATGATTTTTTTTCAGAAAATAATAAATTTAACTCATTTGATAGATATTTTTGTCTACTACTGAAATAAATTTTAAATGTTCACATTTTGTTTCTGTAAATATTAAAATATGAAGATGTAATCAAAAGAAAGACTTTACACATCATCATTTTTAAAAAGATTATTTTCAGTTTATAAATATATGATAAAAATGATTATTACTTACCTGAAAATAACAAATTTGACTTCATTTGATAGCTATTTTTTTACTACTGAAATAAATTTTAAATGTTCACATTTTTTCTGTCAATAGTAAAAAAAGACATTGCAAACAAAACAAAGACCTTACACATCATTGTTTCTATAAAGATTATTTTTAGTTTATAAAATCAAAATATTTCTTATTTCTGATTATTTTTAAAAACATGAATAAATAGTTATTTACTTTCTTTATGCGTAATGAATTATGCTTTAAAAGTTTAAATTTTTTTGAATATTTATTGCAAAATTACAATATTTTCTTACTGCAAATATAACATAGATTTTTTGCATCATAGCTATCTTCAAATTTGCTCCACACCATATTTATGTTAGCTGCAAATATAATGTTATATTTTTGAAAATAAAGTAATTCAAGTTAAAATAAGTTATTAATAATTTATATTTCTTGATATCAAATTTAATGTTTGGAGGGGGGAGGGGAAAAAAAAAAAAGGGAAAAGAGTAAAATTTTGGGATATAAGAGGGGGGGGGGGTGTGGGGATGGGGGGGGGGGGGAAAGGGGAGGAGGGAGGGAGGAGGGAGAGGGGCCCTCCGCCGTCTTGGAGACTCTTTGTTAATAAATATAATGCAAATTATTTTTAAGAAATATTTAAAACTGTAATAAATTTGCAAATAAACACATTTTTGCATAATTGGAAACTGCAATGTCATAAAACTCCTCATTTTTTACAGCATCAACAAGAGACAATGGCTGACCATGTCAGGATGGGAATTATGTCTATTGTAAGAGTGGGAATTTTGAATTTCCCACCTTTTAACACACAATTTTCAGAAAAATTTATTATAGTAAAATATACCAGTTTAAATGCATTTAACGTATAATACTTACAAAAAAATTCACTAAGGAGAGAAGATGAAATAATTCAGGTCATCCTGTTATAAAGTTAATAATAATAAAGTAATAACATGTAAGTAAATATACTGTATAAATATATTTCAGTTGCTATCATATATATATATATACATTAAAAAATACAAGTTAGATATCACATGACCTAATTTAATATATATATATATATATATATGATATAATATAATATATATATATATATATATTATTAATAAATTTTCAATTCATTTAAAACATGTATATTTGCTTTAGTTGTCATTCAATTTATAATGCAAAACAATTAGCTAATAATATTTTGAGAGATAGTAGTCATGTATTGATTTGCACCATATAGCTTATAACAAGTACTTATAAGTTAGACTGGAATTAAATGGTGTGATTGGTAAGTGTACATACAAATACATATTATTTTCTTTATGGTTAACCAATATATTATCATTTAAACCAGGTAAACATTTTTTATTTGGCAATGAATGAATTTATTTGGTATTACTAAACACTTAATAAATAATTAGAAGGCTAAAGTCATTGTTTTTATTTATTTATATGCAATGGTTATTTTGGGTAAAAGAATTATAACTAAGCTAGTTCGGTAATTTATAAAATATAAATACATTTATTATTTAGGATAAACAAAATTAACTATAATTTGATGCCTGAATACTCTTTAAATTATTATTTATTGGGTGTATATTATAATAATTTAGTATTAGTTATTAACAGCTGAAATACACAGGCTTATATATACCTGTGTCTATATATGTAATAGACAGGGTATGAGCACAGACTTTCACATGACCCACCACTCTCCACACTATCTCATAAGAAGATAATCTTATATTATAAAATTGGTAATAGAATATATTAAAATTAGTATTTAAATACCATTAAATAGAATGATTTATTTTGTTAAAATTTAAAGATCAATGGTATAGATCGTAAATTTATTTTAAGTACTATGCTTTGATATTGACACTTGATTATAATAGATTATTAGTAATATTAAACACATTAGGGCAATTATAATTTAAGATTTATAGATTTGAAAGATACTTCACCATGATTCGTTGATGGTATTTGTAAAAGTATCAAATAGCAATATTTCATTTAGTTGCTGTCATCATGATTGGATATTGTAAATTTTAAGGTTATTTTAAGGTTGACTTTTAGTTTATATTATTATTGTAATGGAATTTATCCCATTCACCAAGTGGTGACAGCCTAACAGTTAGCTTAACCTTTCAAAAATAGGAATAAATTCAATAAATAAAATATATATCACATGAATAGCATACACTACTGTACTATTGCATGTGAATGTTAATATTTATATTTAATCTAAAGATTGATCCAGCATTTATAATTTATTATAGGTTAATAAATTTATCATCATAACAATAATTAAAAAAATTCAGGTAGGGTATAGTTGCATAACATCAAGACTATAAAAGTAATATTTATCTATATATTATCTCTAATATGGTTCAGATAGTATAACACTTTTAACTATCAATATGATATGGTTTCTCAAGTTATGGATAAATATAAATGGGAATTTTGACATGGTATTCAGCACATACTTTAGATATAAACAGATCTGTAACAAGAGTGCTAATGAGTCAGAAAACAAATTTACCTTAAATAATCTTCACTTATAAAACTGGAATAGAGTATATTGGGCAATTTATTACTAAAATTATAATACTATTATTTCACAAACATGACCATGTGAATAGATTTAATGTAAAAGTGATGATGATTTAAACACAAAGACATTATTTAAAATGACAATCAAATAATTTATTAAATAAAATATAAGGCATAAGGTAGATTAAATAAAGTATATAATATAATTAAATTAATATTCATGTGCTGTTATTATGAAATAAAGTTCTTTATAGAAGAGCTAGTTAAAATATTGTATGAAGATGCACCAATGTGTAAAAAACATTGTTATTTACACAAATTCACAAATCTATAAAGAAGACTGCCTGTGTTGGGATTTCCTTATTATTTTAAGATTTAATAAATACAATAAAAGATTACTCAATGTTTTATAAATCCGTAAATATTGCCCACATTTATAATGAAACATTATGATTTGTGTTTCCTGAAGTTTTGTGATGATGGTGTTCTAGTTGTATTTTTATATTGGACTATTTCCATCATCTAATATAAGTATCAAATGTGCTTAGAAAAAATAACTTTCATTTAAATATTCCAAATACATTCAACTATTAGTAATATCACATCAAACAGGTTAGTATATGCACACTGTATGGAGAGGTATTAGTCTCCCCTCTTCTTCAGGTGTTGCTGGCCTGAACAGTGACAGTGTTAGCATGGGATTCAAACCTGGACCCTTAGATTATTGAGTATTGAGTTTTAAGGCAATGTTATAACCAACTGAGCCATTCTGCCAAAGGCACAGTCAGTTTAAATTTCATCTACTTATTCATGAGGTTCCTCCTGATTTCTCCACTTTTTCCTAAGACCAAAGTTGATTTGTGGTTCGTGTATAATCAAGCTAGGTTGGCTTGTGGGATTTTTTGCCAATTTTATGTGAGCAGCTTCTTTAAATTTTCTTCTTTGTACCTTTTCTTCTCTATACAATTTTTTTTATTTGCCCAATTGAAGATATGTTCATTGCCATATACATAATGAATGGAAACCACTAATCAACTTGGCTTTTAAGAAAAAATGGAGAAATTAGGAGGATTTTTATAGATAAGTATATGAATTTTATACTGATTGTTGCCTTTGGCATGATGGCTCTGTTGGTTAGAGTGTTATCTTAATATTCAATCCTCAAAAAGTCTATGGGTCCAGGTTTAAATCCCATGCTAATACTGTCATAGATCAGGCCAGCAATACCTGAAAACGGGGAGAGAATAATAGCTCTCAAAACATTGTGCATATACTAAACTGTTTGGTGTACTATTTCTAATAGTTGAATGTATTTGGAATATTTAAATAAAAATTAAATTTTCTAGACAGTCAATACTCATATTAGATGATGAAAATAGTCCAATATAAAAATACACCCATTATAATTGTATCCTCTTATTAAGAAGAATTTATCATTCACTAAATAAATGCAATATCTATATGGCCCATTTATACAAAATAAAGGTCTGAAACAAAACATTCTACTCAACATATAGCCATGGAATAATTTATTATCTATTAAACCAAGCATGCTTTAATTATATAAATAAAATATAATTTCTCCATTGCTATGAATGGATACATTCTGCAATAACATAGGAAATATGAAATAATATATAAGGTATATAAAACAATAGAATCTCTTACCCAATAGGATAGGACACTTCAAAATATTATTTAAAAGTTATAATACTAAATGAACAACCTAATTTTAATATAATATATTTAAATGCCATTCTAGTTTGAATAAAAAAAATATACTACCTAATCTTGCGATTGTCTAGGACAGTCATTAATCCTCAACGCGTATTAGCAAATTTATTATATAATAAAAAATTCAAAAAACAAAACTTACATATTATTATTATTATTATTATTATTATTATTATTATTATTATTATTATCATCATCATCATCATCATCATCATCATCATCATCATCATCATCATCATTATTATTATTATTATTATTATTATTATTATTATTATTATTATTATTATTATTATTATTATGTTCAAATGTTTATGAATAGTTTCTTTCATGTCGATGTGCACATTTTTATTATTTCCACGTTAATAAATTCCTTCAGATAAATTCACTTCTTAATTATTAAAATTTTTAAATTCGAGTTATAGTAACTCATTTGTTAACTGTTTTAAATCTGTCATTTCATAGGTGAAATAAAGTAAAAATGATAATTGTTCAAAATCCATTCAAATCATGGTCTTCTTATTTTAAAGTATTGATGATTTTGTTTATACCAATTTTTTTTTCAAAGTATTCTATTAAAACTGTATTTAGGTTGGCATTTCATTCTATGATTACATTTTCTTTTTGATTTGAATTAAAGAAGTTAGCATGATGTATCACTTTAATATTTTCCTCAGTTTTGGTTTCTTTTTAAAATCAGCAAACACAATTAATGTTACATCATCAATTTTGCAGGTGATATTAATTAACGATTTTTCAGAAAATTGATAAATACATAAAGAACTGGTCATATTAAGCACAACATGTTATTAATACTGTAGTTTTTAGCAGAAATATATATTTGAATAATTCAAAGAATAAAAAAAATCAGATGACATAAATGTAATGTATAAATAAACTGCAGTTTTTGTTTATGCTATTTTATTTCAGTCTTGAAATCATCCTCATAATTCATACAATCATAACACTCATTCAATTGTTTTATTATATTTCAAGTATGTTTTTCCATATTTACTTATTTTTTTATCTTTGTCTAAACTTGTCTTGAGTTATCTTCTGTTATTTGTATTTTCTTTATTTCCATATTTTATCTTGTATTGTACACATTCTTTTAAGATATGACCTTTTGTGGAATCAGTATTATTTTTATTACCTTCATGTTGTAACACTCTAGATATCATCAGCTAGTAAATATATATTCTCTATTATGTTGGTATTATTTTGCTCCAATGTCTTAGTTATAACAACATCACTTTTATTGACATCAACATGATCATCTTCATCATCTTTAATGCTATCATTTTCTTTTCTATTTGAACCATTTTTCAGACTTTCTTTAATATTCTGGGTAATTTATCTTTCTTCTGTATCACTATGTTCTGACTTTCATTTATTTGTTTAATTCTTGCATATTTTGCTTCATCATTTCTTTCATTTCTTGTTTATGTTGTTTAAATTCTTGAATCATACAATGCTTTCATTCTTTTACTGAACACTGGTATTAGATCCAAATTATCTCTATGTTTTGTATTAAAACTGATTTTCTTTAAACATATCTGATAGTGACTTCAATTATCATTTCTGTATCTTAGTGCTTGACTATTCTTTCAACTATATCTGGGTTTTTAAATATAATAGGGTTGTCTTCTTTCCTTGACAGCTCTTGATTGATATGTGTAGCATTATATAATACAAATCTATATTTTAAAAAATAAGCTTAACCCAATTTATAAAACTTGTATTTGATTTACAAATGCCAGCTATATTTTTAAAATAAATTATGGATGGATATAGTCACCATGTGTCTCAATATAAATATATACATGCAATTAAAATCTTTTTTAAGTCATGCCAAAAATTACTTTTCTGCATAGAAAAATTATTCCAACAAAAGCTCAAATAATCATATTTGGTATTTCTAAAATATCTAAAAAAATTCATCTACTGAAGCAAAAAAATCTTTCACTGAATTAGATTGCCAACATTTTCATAAAAAACATTTTTGTAAAGGCTATAATAAAGGTCACAAGTGATAATGAGATTACTTGAGATACATTATCTCCTTTATTATCCCTGATGACCACATATGAAATTTTATCAAAATTTGGGCAATTTAATCCAGTGAAAAAATTTTCTGTTTTGGTATATATTTTTTGGAAATTTTAGAATCTTTAAACAGGGTTCTTTTATGCAGCATGGAATAATTTCTTCATACAGAAAGCTATAACTTGATATTAGCCAGGGATGTTTTTATTGACAAATATATGTTCAAATTTTTATAAATAAGTAAATAATAAAAAAAGATAATTACTATATTATATACTAATAACTTAAAAATAGATAATTTAAATATTGATGTTTATACTTTACAAATATTTTTTTTTTACTTAACTGCATTTTTTTTCTAATTGTTAATTATTTTCTCCATATTTACCACTTAATTTATTTTCATTAATATCTGTAAGTATTTATAATTTATTTCAATAACAGATATCGATGTCAAATCAATTGATATTACAAATGTCAATGATTAAAAAGTTTTGCATAATTTAAACTTTTTTCTAATATTACGATTTTTTAATATTTACAATTAAAAAATATGATAGAGTGAATATATTAATTGTCATCAGAGAATGAAGTAAATTTTTGAATTTCCATAATATAAGCATTTCTTTACATAGTAAGAATAAAAAATAAGTTTATATTTATATTGTTTACCTGATTAAAATTTACAGTTTACATATATTAATTATTGTTTCTTTAATAAATATGTGATGCTATATTTAGATTTTATTTGAATATGATAATTTTGAAATAAAATATTAGTGAAATAAATATTTACTGATAAGAAAGAGGCAAAAACGCATCTTTTTTTTTTTCATTTTCCTGTTTGTAGATAGAAATGAAATTTTAATTTTTCCAAGTATCTATTTATTGAACATTTGTAGTATTATTTTTTAAATTCAGGTTTTATAATTAACATAATCATATATTGGGGTCAAATTCTTTTGTATAGTCTGAAACTTACTTTTGTTTGTTTTGATTACATTTTCTGCATATATCTGCAAAATTGTTATTTTATTTTTAGTCAATTTTTTTAATATTTATTATTTAATATACTGTATAGGTTTACTCACACCTACACATATATAATGTAATATATAAGGGATTTTAACTTAGACTTTTACAAGACCCTCAAATCTCCAAGCCATTTCATATTGCTTACCCAACTGATAACACACATGTTGAAAAGATAAATAATCACCAATATGTGTATTTCATGCTAATCAACAATCATCAGTCAGTCCAGATTAGTATCTCCACACATATATACAATCAGTGCTCAGCTTTATATTAAGTTAGCTAGTCTTCATATTTTAACAGACAGGCTTCAAACTACTCCAACCCACAACTCTTCAATTACCCATTTCATTGAAATTCTGATGATGGAACATTCAAAGTCTATGTTAGTGTCATCATTGGCACTATCATAGGCTTTGAATGTTCCATCATCAGATTTTCAATGAAATGGATGGTTGAAGAGTTAGGGGTTGGAATAGTTTGAAATCTGTTCATTAGTGTGGAGATTGGCTATAGCAATATAAAGCTGAGCACTGATTGTATATATGTGTAGAGATAGTAATCTGGAGGAACTGATTATTGCTAGTTTAGCATGAAATATGTAAATTGGTGATTATTTAACCTTTCAATAAGTGTGTGATCAGGTGGGTCAGCAATATGAGATGGCTTGGACAGTTGAGGGTCATGTGAAAATCTGAGCTTGAATCCCTTATATATTGCATTGTATATGTGCAGGTGCGTGTAAGCCTGTAAAGTGTATTAAATTACATATTAAAATAGTCTGTTAAAGGTTTTCCAATATCTTGCCTATGTATGTAAATGGATTATTATCTGGTACATGAGGAGTCAGAATGACTAATGGGCAACATTGGTTGGATGACAACCTCGACACTAACATAAGCTTTGAATATTCCAGCATCAGATTTTCATTGATATGGATGGTTGAAGCATTATGGGTTGCAATAGTTTGAAGCCTGTCTATTAAACTATGAAAATTGTCTTAATATAAAGTTGAGCACTGATTGTATATATGTGTTGAGATAGTAATCTGGGCCAACTGATGATTGCTGGTTTAGCATGAAATAATACATTGGTGATTATTTATCTTTTCAACATGTGTGTGATCAGGTGGGTCAGCAATATGAGATGACTGGGAGAGTTGAGAGTGATGTGAAAGTCTGAGTTTGAATACCTTATATAATATTCATTATTGAAACTAATATATATTATAAATGAGGAACTCCAATAATACTACAATTATGTCCAAAGTAAATTTAAACGTATTATTTGCAGCATTTGTTTTACAGTTATATATGAGCTTTATATATATATATATATATATATATATATATATATATATATATATATATATATATATATATATATATATATATATATATATATATATATATATATTAATTCAAAAATATCTCAAGATCTGAGCATGCTGCAGATGTTTTTTTTTATTATAAGCAAGCTACTAAAACACTTATTAATTCATTGCAACAGGTAATAATTTTATTCATTATTTTCCAAATGAAAACAAATTTTTCATTGTTGTTACCAAATGATACTTAATTCTCTTTTCTTTAATTATTGTAATTGTTATATACTCATTATAATCAAGTATTAAGAAAAGATAATAATGAGTCTATAACAATTACAATACTTTGTTTACACAATTAAGATTTTTTTAATTATTTATTTAATATTTATTTCTATAGTAAAAATATAATTGTTTTTAATATTAAGCCAATAAACATCACATGACCACCACATCTTATGCAGTGCTCTTAGATCCAAGGCTCCTCACTGATGAAGACCACAAGGCCGAAACTAGTATGGAGATATTGGATGAGTAGGCACTAGATGGGTATTTTATGCACAAGCCTTCTGGAATCCATTGATTACTCTAGTTTGTGGTGTATGGCAATACATATAGTGAATTTTTGCCTGCTTTAAATATTACTGGAAAATAAAATTGGTTAATACAGATTTCTAATGCTAATGTTTCCTCAGATGTTTAAAAGTTGTTTTTTTTCCAAACAAAATAAAAATTATTTATTATTTTTTAAGGTTGTACTTAATAATAACATTTATATAGGAGGATAAACAAAATATAATATCTAATTAAAATGGTATATCTTATTTATGTGAAAATACATATAAACTTTACGCTTATATATTCTATATAAGAATATTTTTACCAATATTTTTTAAAAACTAATACTATAAAAATGTAATAAAAATGATAAGACAAACATACTTTTTATTAAATTTAATGTGGTCTTGCATTGAATTAAGATTTTAATGTAATATAAAATTATAATTGTAAAAACTATGTTTATTTCAGACCATTAATAAATTTATTTTAACAATTACTGAATGCTAGTAAAAATCTCCACCTATTTTGCTTTATTCTTTTTATAAATATATATATATATATATAGATATTCAACAAAAATTATTACTCAAAAGTACTAATCACACCATTATATTTTACATTGTATTAAAAATGATGAGAAATTATATACAAGATTGTGTTACTTTTGCATACATAGAATACATTGTTATTTTTTTTAAATGGCTAATTCTAATTTTATTATAAATTTGTTATAAACATTAATCCATGTACTAATAGATATATGAAGTTCTTGACAACACAAGGTAAAAAAATCTTAACACTGACAACTTTTAATTTAATATCTTAAACATGTTTGTAATAAGTGACAAACATTAACATAATAAATTGCACTGTAAAAAAGAAATAAAAGTTATTTACATGTATGCAAAAATTTTGAATTGCATAATTTACAAAAATATGAATCATTTATTTTACTTTGATCATTTGCCTATTTTAAAGGAGTTTTAAATAAAAATATTTGAGATTTCTATAGTAAATTAAAAGGCAAAACTAAATATGTGATTAAAATTTTGGCATTATTAAACTTTTAAAAATTAATTTTAAAAGTTGTTAATGTTTTTTTTTTGTTTCTATCACTAAAAAATGTAAATACACATAAAACATGTTTTTTTTAATTTATTTATTTGTCAAATCATGATATAATGTTCAAATATCTGTAAATTTATTTATTTTTACAACAAGTTGTAAAAAGAATGAAGAAAATGTGCATCAAATAGACTTATTGTGACAAATAAACAGATGTTCAATGTTGTGCCTAGCTGATAATGAATCTATTGTTTTGAAAACATCTTTCAATAGAGTATAAATATGTCTGGAAACCATACATGGGTAAGTTCAGTCCACCTATTCCAGTCTACATTCATATATTTCAAGATACAACTCATGGAGCAGTATGATAGTGATCCAATGCTGAGAATAGAAGCTGCTGGATAATAGTGTTATCCACCTAACATGAATGGTCAATTGCTTTTTCAATACTTCATTTAAAACAACAAGTATGATGACATCTAATAAAGAACAATCTAATATGTTGGCTAAAACCAACCATCACACCATACTCAGAAAGTAATATGATTCAGAAACAAATGCTGTGGTTTGCTGAAATCAGCCATTACCTGCTTTATTAATGCTCTGAATAAAAATCAGACATTACTATAAGTATGACACCAAATTTATAATATTATACTCTATCTAAAATTATCACTGCTATTGCAAACCCAATATAAAAACATAATTGCACCAGGAGAATAACTGTTATCTTTGCAAAATCTAATGAAGACATTAAAAAGAATAATTTCTACAGAAAACCCTTGCTTGTAACTAATTAAATATTTTACACAGTAAGATTTTATCATTGTAGATATTATGAGGCCTTAAATTTAAAATACTTAATTTTTTTGTCATGTTCAATTTTAGTAAGTGTAGTGCTAGTTGCAAGTATATTTTTGAATTACTTTTTTTATTAATCTTTTTTGTTTGTTATTAAACTTAATCCAAACATTATATTATTAACAAAGAATATGTTTGTAATTTGTGCAGCCATGAAAAATCATGTTGACGTGGTAATAATTTGTAAAAAAATGATGATTGGGGGTTCATAAATTTTTCAAAATTAAACTTTCATTCAAAAGGTTTTTCATCTTAAACTTTCACGTGTTTGTATTGAAAGTAGAAAAACAAATTAAAAATAATTATGGGAGAATTGGACTTAGTTCAAAATGTCAATGCTAGGTTTTAAATCATTGTCATTCTAAATATTTGATTAATTTTATTATATAGATTTGAACTGAATCATTTTTATTTAAATTTTATTAAACATTTAACTTACAACATATTTAATATTTATTTGAATCAAAGTTCACTGGTACACATTCGTGTATAACATTATTTAACCTATATATTTGGGTTTTTGTCAAAAAATAACATTACATTATATGTACACATATAAAAAATTAAACAGAATTAAGACCAACTTCTACAAGCAATGATGTCTAGCAATATTATATGTAAAAATGCATACAATAGAATAAACCATCTATTCTTTGAGTTTTTCATAGTTTTAAACATTTGTTTATTGACATTAATTAAAAGCAATGAATTAAATTTGTATTACTCTGATAAAAATACTACAATTTGAATTAAAAAACGTTTGAACTGTCATTTATAAAAAATTTGAAAATCTCACATGTCAAATTTAGATAATAATGTCAACAAGAAAACATGAACTTTATAACAAAAGGTCTCATTTTGCCTGATTGGCTGTTAAATATAAGCTGTAGAAAATTTAACATTATTGATGTCACAATTAGAGATAATTTTACACCCAATATATTTTTATAACTATTCATGATGAAAATCTTCCTAGTGTTTATAAATATTTTTGATAAAAGATAAGCCATTTTAAATCTAATGTATTGACTACCTTTAATGAACAGTCAAAAAATATCGTAAAAGATTAATTATCATATATTGTGTCATAATATTTTTAATATGTGAAATATTATCATTCTGATTTTTTTAACCCAAATCATTTTTTTATTATTAAGATACATGTTATTATAGTACATACTTACGGTTTATGAACTTTTATTTATTACTTATATAAAGTCATGCAATTAAACTCATAACACAAAATGAAAATTATCACTGAAAAAAATAGATATAGATAAAAAATGTTTGTTGATAATATATATATACAAATATGCGCAAATTAAAAATATAAGTTAGATTTTTATTATTACAATTTTGTTACAGATATATTAGTTTTAATGTATAGACATATAACACAATTTAATTGATGAAATTAAATGCACAATATAAAAAATAATCAAGAGCTACATGCAGCAAACAGATTGTACGCCTGGTAAATATAAATATTGTAAATAAATATACTTGATATTTTTGAAGTAAAAAGACAGAACAAAAAAGATTGTTTAAGAATAAAAACATTCAAAGAACGCAGCTAATCTTCTTATGTCATTAAAAAATAAAAACAAGATTAAATAATTAATTAGATTTTAAGAGAGTAAAAAAAAAAAGGAAGATAAATAATTTTGCTTCTGCGTTTACTCATTTTATAATAAGATGATAAAGTAAAAAAGTATAAAAGTTATTGAAGTTTTTTTTAACTTAATGCAATTTTAAAATTATAAAGTAATAAGTTTTAATTTGATTATTTAAGTTATATATTTGTATGACTAAAAAACTAGTTTATTGCTGTTTTTTTAGGCATAATTCATAATTATATGCATGTCGAGTATTCAGCTTAATCTATTAGTATTTTTTTTCCCCTAAAACTTATATACTATAAGAAATGCGATATAGCAAATAATAATAATAATAATAATAATAATAATAATAATAATAATAATAATAATAATAATAATAATAATAATCATAATCATAGTAGTAATAGTAATAGTATTTTTTATTATCATAATATTTTTTAAAGTTGTAATTATAAATTTATTTAACGCACATTGATTACGTGAGTAATATTTATTAAGGCAATAAACCTAAAGCTTATGTGATTAAAAATGCGAAGGTAGGCAACCTCTACAGGTCTAAAACACAAGCTTATTAAACATTAGTGATAAATGTTATTTATTAACCTTATCTTTAATAACAATTGGAAAATTGAGAAGGAATTCTGATAAATAAATATATAAAATTTCTACTACAGATTGCATTTGAAGGAAAAGCCTAGTTGAATAGAGCTCCACATTAAATTTAATATTTATGAGCATAAAGTCTTTATTTAGTCCCCATGTAATTAATGTCTCTAGTCAGACTGCAACACCTGAAGAAGAGATAAAGATATTACCATTGAAAACCTTGTGATATACACTTTTTCTTTTAGTTAATGGATTTTTCATTATAGGATCTATGTCTAGCTTTGGTATTACTTCATCTAATTGTCTTCTCTAATAGATTCTACCTCTGATCCATACATAGGTTTAGAGTTTTTAATGATATCATGGTATTACTATTTATTTTTATTGTATATAATACTTTTACTTTTTATTATATATAATACTTTTACTTTACCTATAATTTTATTTCTTTATTCTGATATGTTTTATTCATTTTTTTACTATCAATTGGATCACTTGATTTTTCTAGAAATCCAATTCTCTATGTAACTCTTCATCTGGTAGTTGTGATACAATCACTAATTAGTGAACATCTTTTTATGGTTTTATCTACTTTACAGACTTGTCTACTTATATATAATGTCAATTTTTCTCCAAAATTCTGTTGAGTAATGGATAAATTGTCATTTAAGTAGTTAACTGATCTTTATTTACTGTTATTTCTTTTCAAATGGCTAATAGTTTATTTTTCTTTTTTTTTTCCTGTGGTTCTGCTCAAGACATTCATTTTCTTTCAAATTTAGTCAATTACTGAGAATTTTTTTTAAAGTTTCCCATTGTCTTTTAGATCTTCTTGATTTTTGACAATCTGTAAATGTTTTCATAAAATGAATACTTGTCTTCTTTCATTTTTTTTATTATTTTATCAATCTATATTTCTTACCAACTCAAAATTTAACTTCTAAATTCTGAAATTTTTGTTTAAAACTTTGGTGAAATCGTCCATCTAAATCCCACAAATTGTTTGTCATCCTATCACTTACACTAGTAAATTTCACTTTGCATATCTTACTAATTCTTTTATTTTACTTTCTAATTTCTCTAAATTATAATTCAAATCCCCAAATTTAGAACTTGATCTTTTCTACTTTAGAAGATTCCTCTTCCTTAATTTTTATGCTATTTTCTTCCAACTTGGAATTTATCTCTTCTTTCATTTTTATACTATTTTTCAACTATTTTTTTTATGTTTAAACTATTTTCTTCCATCTTTACACTATTTTTTTTTAAATATGGAATTTATATCATCCTTCATCTTTACACTTTTATTTTTATTTTCAATAAGAGTTAAACATTTATTTCTATAATTAATGAATGTTTTAGTTATCTGTGAATGGTACTACAGTTTTTCTTTCCATATTAAATAAGACTTTTTAAGATCATTATAGCTTAATATAAGATATGTGTCAAAAGGTATCCTTCCATCAACTACAAATTCCATTAAAATGGATGAATATATTTAAATATAATACATCTCTCTCAATTTACTTAATAAAAAATATTTTATTTTATTTATTTATATTTTATAAACCATTTCAAATATAATTTTTTATTATATAATATAATCTCTGTGTGCTTTTAATTTATTTTCTGGATTTGGTCTATCATTTAATTACAGTTTTTTTATATCAAATGTAAATGATTATAAATCTTTCACATTATCACCCTTTATTAAAACTAATAAATCTCATATCAAATTCAGTATTGGTGATGTCATCAATAAACTATTGAAATTCTTTGACAATCTCTTTATTTAATATATAATAAGAAGTGTATCAACCACATCTTCCTCATAATATCATAACAAGAATAACTAACTATCAACTGGATTCACTAATACAATTTGCTACATAGAACTATAGAAACTCAACATATAATAAATAACAAATATAAATTTGAACCACATGAAATTGCATCTATGGTATATTAAGACTAAATATTCTAACCTTTAGTACACAAACAGTTATAAATATGAAAAACCAGGAATGACATCCCCAGCATGTATACTTTATTGAAGAGTCCAAGCATTTATCATCTGTCACTTTATCAGTATATGAACACATTTTGCTGTGCATGTAAAATCATCAGTTATCTATCATATTTATATATAATATTAGTTAGAATCAACAGGATAAACCATAACTTTACAATACCAAATTTCCTATTGAGTCATCAAATTTATTTACACTCTTTCACATTGCATATCAACTAATAACATTTTTTTTAATTTTATTAAACTATAAAATATCAATTATATTAATAAAAAATTCAAATATATGCTTTTTTAAGACCTGCATTTTATAAAAAAAAATATTTATTTCAAAAGTTGAAAAGTAAAAAAAATATATAAATATATGTTTATATAATGTCTCCATTTTAGAAGTCAAAAGTATACTATTCTAAAGGTAGAAGTTAATCTATTCAGGCCCCTATAATTGAATGGCCAAAATTTCTAAAAATATAAGAGTATTGTAACTTTAAATTTGGGAAAGCTAAAGTTATAATGGTATAAGAGTTGTGAAATCTTTTTTCTTATGATATAAATTTATTGATGCCCAAAAGTTAAGAAGCCAACAAATGTAATGGTATAAATAAAATTACAAAGTCATTGGGGAATTAAAAATATATTCTAATTTGCTAGAAATTTATGACTTGATAATGATGTGTTGTGCAGAGTAGATTGTTTATTTACACAATATGAATGCCACATATCTAACTAGTTACAATGACCATACAGCCTATAGTAAATGTGCTTGTAACATGAAGTCAATATGTAAAGTTTTTATATAGTATTAAAATAAGTGTACCACAATGAATAGATGCAACAAATCAGTGCAACACCCATCACTGAAAGATTTTGCATTAAGTTCAAAGTAAAGTAAAAGCATAAATAAAATTTTGATATCAAAGATGCTATGGCAATTAATAGCAATACTAGCTTAATTATACATGATATACAAAATAAATATGCCAATCAAAATATAAAAAAATTATAAAAAAATAGTTCTACACTATTTTTTTTAATAACAATAGCAAACTCTCCATACAGCAGTGCCACCAAATTGAAGTGTTTGTAATCAATAAATGCAGAAAGGTTTGTGCATAAAGTCATATCTAGTATCTACTCATCCAATATTCACAGACTATTTTCTATCTTGTTACTAACATTTTAGTTAACCAAATAGGTAAATGGTGGCTACTAGAGGGTTGCATTAGAAACTAATTTATAGGTGCAGGACTTTTAAATTCCAAGCTTCTTACTGATGAATGCCACAATATAGAAACTAGTCTTGGGGTATTGGGTGAATAGGCAATAGATAGGGATTTTAAGCACAAACTTTACTGCATCCATTGATTACAAAGGCTTGCATTTGGTGCTACTACTGTATGGAGAATGTGCCACTGTTATTAACAGTTTGTGTATGTACATGAAATGATCATGTGATGTTTTCATGCTTTTACACTATTTCTTTACTTTAAATAAAAATTTTACAACCTTTAAAAAGTATTTCACTTCTATTAAGTTATAATTTTTATAATTATAAAATAATGTTTGTGTATGTACATGAAATGATCATGTGATGTTTTCATGCTTTTACACTATTTCTTTACTTTAAATAAAAATTTTACAACCTTTAAAAAGTATTTCACTTCTATTAAGTTATAATGTTTATAATTATAAAATAATGTTACTTCAAACCTCTTTTCATTATAGTTTCTTATTACTAAAAATTGCAATAACAAGACATATTTATTTACCATTTATGATGTCAATTATCTTAATTTAATTACCAGAATCAGCAAATAAAGCAGAAGTCTCATGAGTGAGAAAGTTAAAAAGATATCTCTGCTCTGCTTGAATTTAAACATATTTAATACATCGCCAAATATAATATTTATAATCATATTCATTTACAAATATTTTATATAATTATCAGATAAATAAGAATAAGAATTTAACTAAAGTAATATGTGTCTCTCAGCTTTATATTATGTTCGCGCGCGCGCACACACACATACACACACATATATATATATATAAACTATGAACGTGAAATTAGACCATGAACGGTACAATATATATAAATAGATTGTACCATTCATGGTCTAACTTCACGTTCATGGTGTAATTTATGCCTTTTTTATGCAGGAGAAAGTGCAAATTAATCAAGCTATGAAAAAGAAGAATCTTCCATTCATATATGACTTTTTGATATCGCAAGAACATAGCTATATTTTTTGATTAACTGGCCTAATAATTATTATGATTTTAATTGCTGGCAGAATCAGTTTTTAATTTATATCAGAGAGCACCAAAGTTGCCAGACTCACTGATTCTGTGTGAAGCACATCCTAAGCTAAGAAGCAAATAATTACAAGATGGGAATTACGTTTCGTATTCACCTAATTAATGTTATATGAGTTTTCTTAGGAATTTTCTTAAACAAGTGCATTGGCAAAGGTAATTTAGACATTTGTCATGAAATTAAATAAAAATAAATCTAATAAATTAACATTAATAATGCACAATGAAAAATTGATATTAAAGATACATATTTTATTGTAACAAACTGAAATATTTTAAAGATACATTATTACATAAAATTGGAAAGCACATACATGCTAATCCAGATAATAACATGAATTAAATCATTAATTTTTTTTGTTACATATTTCTTAAGTTTCTCCTAAAAAACAATCCATAAATAAAATTTATATAATAAATCAGGAAATGTTTTTATCAGTAGCATATTATAAGCTAATAGTTTAGGTTAGTTGACAAACACTTCATTTAGTGACAAATTAGGAATGAATAATCTTATCTTACCATTAAGTTAATGTAAATTCTTGTAGTATACATGTATTTTCTGGGATCTTGACCTCATTGGAAGTTAATTGATTTCTTTTGTTGACATTTCCTTGGTCATGATCTGTTTTTGGGGTGACATCTTTATTACGCTTCATTCCAATTTATGCATGAAGACATTGTTCTGCAGGTGAATAGTATTCCTGGGCAGAGACATTTTACTCCACATGGCTCTCATTAGAACCTGCAACCCAAAGAACAAGACAATCACGAGACCTATATCAAAGTTATATTCCTCTTTTTATATCTCGAATCTAATTTTGAAGCTTCTACAAAGCTTCTTTGGGCCTTATCTTTTGTTTTTGTTATGTTTATTAGTTTTCAACTTCAAAGTTTCTCTTTTACAAAATAGTTCTGTGATCTGTATTTAGTGTAGTCTTTCCTTTTGTTTGGAATGTCTTTCTTTTTGTTTATCTGAATTAGTAATCTGCATGTCTTTTATATTCTCTCCAATTTTAATTTTAATTTAATTAAATAGATAAATAATTTCAAATAAAAATAACTTTCATTGCATATTATCTAAAAAGAAATCATATTAACTAAAAAAAGAAAATAAAATTGCTTATTTTAAAAGATTTTTAAATGTTACTTTTTTTACAGCAATATTACCAAATGTCAATGTATTCATACACCATATTTATTTTAATACAGTTATATATATATATATATAACTGTATATAAATATAAATAATACAGTTTTAATATATCTCGGTACAATATATATATATATATTCATTAATTAATACACATTTTTTAAAATTAATATTTTTAAGTAAAAGTATTATTAATATTGTAATTTTATGTAGAATATTTTAGGAATTATTTTTTATAAAGTGATTATAAAACAGTATTACCATTTTTTATTAATGTTAATTGTCATTGGGTGTTATAGGCCCACTGGGAAATGTGTGTCAAAGCTGACAATGTGATAACTGAATTGAATTATTGTTATTTTTATTAGTTATTAGTTTTGAATATCTAATTTGTTTATGAACAATAATTTTTATGGACTTTTCGTTTTTAGGTTGATTGGTAAATATTGAAAATATTTCAAAATATATCTGTCAATTTTGAAGAGAGATTTATGTTAATACAATTCAATTATTAAATTCTATGTTCCAACTGTTCCTTAAAAAATATAATAGCAAATGAGGAGTGCACTGATCACTCAATTTTATTATCTGAGAAATTCATTTTTTATTTCCAATAAATCAGCATTACTTGTTATTAAAATGTCTTTTCTAATATATATATATATATATATATATATATATATATATATATATATATATATATATATATATATATATATATATATATATATATATATATATGATTTCATAATTTGGAATACAAAAATGTATTCAAGTTACATAAAAAATATTTTGACATTACTTTTTAATTATTCTTTAATTTACTAAACTTCCTAGCTAAGTATACACATTCACTGTGTGATACTTTGATTCTTCTATTTATTTTTTAAAATTTATTTTTAATTTTTTTTTAAATTTTATCCAATTTATCTTCTAGATTTTAGATTCATCTTTTAACTAAGAAGACCTATCATTGTGCCTCATAACCAATTCATACAAGTTTACATGTAAATTGTATTTTAATTTGTCAAACCTGGTATTGGAATCTTTGAATTCCACACTGGACTTATAAAATTTATTAGCAAATTTAGATTTTTATTCATAAACCTTGTTACTTGACTTATTTAACTTTTCTTTTATTACCTCACATTAACTGTATAAGTCTGCCTATAATTCCTCTATTTTTAGTCTGATTTTAACTCATCTGATTTATTGAGAAGCATTGTCAAAATATTTAGATTGTCATTTTCAAGTTCTCCAAAGTCTTTCCTATTAGTGACATCCACCATGTATGTTAAATCATATTACTAAAAATTACTATAGATTTAATAATTAAATAAACATAATATTAATAATTAAATATTCTATTCACATCTGCCTTTCAATAACTACAACCAGTGAAGAATATATAAAATAAGAAAACTATCTGAAAGTGCATAGAACAGTAACAATTGTGATGCACATTTCGATGAAATGTATAAATTATTTGTCTCCAATAAATAAATTGATTTGAGAACTATATTGGCCACCAACTGTAATAAAACCTTTTAGCACTATAAAGAAAATATGTGTAGAAAGTGATATATCTTATAATTATTTAATATATTTGAGCATTAATTTATTCTTAACAAATGGAAGAGTGTATTAAATATTTGTCTAATTTTACAGGCTTGGAAATAATGGAAATAATTTATATGAATAGAAACTCATATCTATTAAGTTTTGTTTGAATTTCAAGGATTTTAATGAACCCAAACCACATGTTGAATGAACATTAAATGTTTAAATATGACTATTTAATTTTGAAGAATTCCCTTTTTGAAATTAGTTACCAATTACAATATTTAAAACAGGCAAAACTCTCTAAACATTTTGCCACTGAGTGTCAGCCAGAGTAATCAATGGATGACAGAAGGCTTATATATAAAATACTCATATAGTGCCTGCTCACCCAATATCCCTAGACTAGTTTCTGCCTTGTGGCATTTTTAGTGAGGAGCCTTGGATCTGAGAGCATTGCACCTAGATCTTAGAATGTAATTCAACCCTCCAGAGCCACATTTTATCTCTATTTAACTACAAAACTATCCATCTTAAATTAAAAACACCATACTTTTTTTAATCCAAATTGTCATATAGGTCTGAACACAGTTCATTACCTATACAATGATGAAGGCAACAAGTGAGAAACTAGTCTGGTGATATTGGATGAATAGAAACTAGATGGAGATTCTATGCACAAGCCTTCTGGCATACACTGATTACTCTGTCTTACACTGAGTGGCAATACATATAGATAGTTTTGCCTGTTTTAATAACAGTTATAAGCAAGCATAAGAAATGGTGATAATGTGGTGTTTATTGACAATTGCAATACATATATAAATATCCAGTTATAGATGACTTGGTAATAAATGAAATAATTCATAATGAGTGATTTAAAAAAAATAACAAAATAAAGTGTTCTTAATATAGTAATAATAAAATAAAAAATAAATATTATTTAAGTATATAAATATGTTATCAAACATTATATTATTTACTTGGCAAATAATAAAGTGTGATGTCTAATAAATTATTTGTCCAGTATGTCAGTAAATATTTTGTTAATTCATTCATTGGCAACCCAGCCCCCAAATTATTGAATAAACACTAGTGAGGAAATATTTTACAATGATGCTGTGTTTGATTATTTTTATGCAATTAAATATTTTTATGTATATCAAAACACGTATTTATAAATTATATTATAAATATTTAAGCCTTCTAATAATTAAAATTCTAAAACATAAAAAAAAATATTATTTTAAAATTGTAAAAATACATACATAACTAACAGAATTACTCATAACAAAGGTTAACATTGTTATTGGCTTCACAATATCTATTCAAAAAAGTTAAAAGAACACTACATCACATATTCCAATTTTATGTTATTAAAAAATGATATATTTAAAATAAGTTGTCATCAAAGAAACAAAAAATATCTAAAAGTGATTAAACTATTAATTGTTATTAAAATATTTCACTTATAGTTTTTACAAAAACAATTTTCTTTTTAGCTTCTAATAACTTTTCTGTGGTAATTTCCAGTTTTCATAACATGATTTTATGTTTTGTAAAAGCTGTTTTCTTTTAAAATATAATATTTTAAAAATAACCCCCTCCCCAAGTGATGTAATTTTTTACTTAATAATAAATCTTTTACAAAAAATATTACATCATAGTCATTAATAATTACTGAAAGGCACATTATGTATAGCATTTAAACACAGGAGAAATGAATCTAAAGCACCATACAGTCAAAAATTGTTACCTCCTTCATAGCTTTGTCAGAACAAGACAATGTGCTGTCAATCACAGACTAAAATCTATGTACTGCTGAAATCTTTTGGATTTTTTTTAAATTAGTACATTAAAAATTGGAAGCTTCTTAGAAAGAATCACTGCGGCTTGTCACATTACTGTAATTTAACATATATGATAATTAAAAGAATATAGAGAAGTAGTGATAATGTGCCATCACACTGCCTAAAATATCAAATGTGATAGTGTTATCATAGTTTACTTTTGTAAAACAGTTAAATAAGTTTAGATAATATGTTTGATTCATATGAATCGTTTGATTTATATGAATTTATATGAATCGTGTCAATAACTTTTCATTGCACATACCTTTACAATCATTTCTAAAACAATTATTTCAACAAATTATATATTCAGTGAGACAAGAAGGCATGCATTCCATTAAAGAAATAATAATGATAATAATAACATCCAATAGATATTATTACAATTTAACACAATTTCTTTTGTTACAAAATATATAAATGAATACTAAGTACGTTATAAACATTTAATGTAAATATTTAATTAAGATAATGTACTTACCTTATAAATACCTGTCTTCGATTTTTAAGAAATGTCAGTTAAGTTTTGTATTTATTAATGATAATACAATTTCACAGTATATTTGAACCTATATTTATAATTAAACTTCAAAACAATTATAGTTCAATGGTTTTTTTTAATTATCCAAAGTAATCCCATGATGTTCCATTGTGTATATATATAATTTGTTTTAGGTCTAATATGGGCTTCCCATTTTGTAGTTATAACTATGATGACTATTTTATATTAAAGATTATTGCAATTAGCACACTTTCATAAATGATAATTGTACATTAATAATATTGTTTATTCCTTTAAGAAAATATTTGAATATATATTTTATTACTTAATTTAATGTTTATTTTACCACCATGAGATGAATTTCATCTTGATATTACTACACACAGATTCTTCAGAAAAAGTCAGAGTAGTTATAACCGGCATAAATTTTATTATTCTCTCCGTTTGTTCATCATGAATTAATGTAAATGACATGTATTCAGTAGACATGAGTACTAAATTGTTAACATTTATTAAATAAAATTAAAATTTGTTGTTCTTTTTCTGTCGTTTTTTTTTTTTTTTTGAAAAGTAGTGTTCTATAATAGCTCATTTTCTTAGTAATTGTTAATGTATTTAACATAATTCAAGTCAAGTTCATTCAGTAATTTAATTTTCTTTTCAGTCAATCATTTTCAGTTATTAAAATATCTTCACAAAATATATACAATTTTATAAATTTAAATACAAAAATGTATTCCATTTGCATTAAAAAAAATTGAAATGTATTCTTACTCCTTTATTTTATAGAGAATAACTAATACTTTTAATATCAGTTTAAATACATTAAATACTTTAAACAGATTATTTTTTCAATATTGTTCACTTATGCTTACACATAATTTAACACTTAAATATCCAATAATATAGTAATTAAAATATTGAATATTTATATCATTTTTACATTTATATGTTGTCTCTTTTGTTACATCATTATTAGGTTAACATGGTCAATATTAAATTTTAAAAATCACAGGTTTGAACTCAAATTGTTTTGTACAATATATATATATATATATATATATATATATATATATATATCTATATATATATAGGCAAATATATATATATATATATATATATATATATTGTATTTGCCTGAAGATTTGTGAAGGTGGTATTTTAGTTGTATTTATATATTGGTTTATTTCCATCATGTAATATTGAGTATTGAATAATTTAAAAAAAAAAACTTTATTTAAATCTTCCAATTATATTCAACATTCAACTGTTACTAATAAATAGCACATAGGGTTGGAAAATGTACACAGTTTAGATAGATACTATGCTCCTCTCTTTTTCAGGTGTTTCAGGACTGAACAATGACAGTACTAGCACGGGAATTGAATTTGACCCTTAGATTTTTGAGTATTGAATTTCAAGTAGTGCTCTAACCAATTAAGCCATCATATAAATTTACTTTTTAAAAATGGCAAAAAATATGTTGTTTATAGAACCATAAGTCTTATTATTTATTTATTATTTCTTTGCATTTAGCTAATAATAAAATATACATGTGTAACATGATTGTTGTTCCTATAATTAATAATCCTACAATTTTATGCTCAAATGTATTAAGGTCCAATCTCTATAACAAATGTATATATAAAATTGTTTTATACATCTTAGTATAATTCACTAAAGGGGAAGTATAATACCTGGATGCTAAACAATCCTTTATGAAATTTTAAATGAAATATATTATGTTAACAAACTGAAAGATGTATTATATTTTATTTTCAAATGCATTTTCTGTTGTTATTATTATATTGCTGAAATGTAAGATTTTATTTTATAATTTTAGACATACTGTTTTACATTTTTCTTCTAGACATAAAGTCAATAATAAGATTAGTTTTGAAAAAGTATTATTAACATTGAAAACAGATGAAAATGTTTTGTAAACAGATTAAACAGAAAATACACCATTAATAACAATAGCTTTGTTTTACTCTGTGGTTTATAAAATATTTAGAAATAAATAAATATTCATTATTAAAAAATAATTTCTATATGTATCTTTCTAAGACATGACTTCAAATATTCAAACACTTAAAAATGTAAATTTCAATTTATAATTCTATAAAAAGTATATGAAATATTAAAAAAAAAAAAAATGTTACCATTATTGTCAGGAGTAATATATATATATATTTAACATTTGATGTAAATAAAGTGACAAATATCTAATTTGCTCTAAAAAAATACAAAATTTCATTATAATCAAAATATTAGTGTGAGCCACATATTTCAAAATTAAAATTTAATAACATTGGGAAATTAAGTAGCAAAATAATAAATACATTTTATATAAATTTATAAATATTAATTTCCATATCATTAATAAACACTATGCACTACATATATGCTTTTACTGTCTTTATAATTATTATTAATGTGATGGGGAACTAATAGCTCCTGCCATTTAGTTATTAAAATGAATATAAATTCATCAAAACTCACTTTTTGGAAATTGATTTTAATTATTAATAGCAGACACTACACCTGGTAATAGAAGACAATGTTTCCAGTAATATAAGACAAGCAATTAATGAATCATGTATTTGTAATATACTATAAAATGTCAAATATATTATAAAAAAACAAAAATATAGTTAAACTTTAATCAAATCAACTTTACTATAAAACATTTTCAAAAATTATAATTCTTGACCATTGTATAATTTTGAAATTCTTACTAATATATTTTGTCTTTGTTTTAAATTTTTTAAAATTGATATTTTAAACAAGTTTATTTGTAATAAATATTCTTTTTTAATGTACTTTTCTTTCACATATTTTTCACAAAAAAATAAAACAAACAAAAAAAAAACTTAGATCAACTTTGCAATTAAAAACAACCTATTAAACAGTATTAAATAAATAAAGAAAGATTTAAATTTAGTCATTTAAAATATATATATTTATTGAAAAAAATAACAACTTACTTTTAATGAAATCTTTAAGTTAATGGTTTGATTAACAAACTCTGCCTGACAGTGAATATATTTGAAAATCTACTGTAAGGATCACTATAAGTCTCATACCTCTCCTTATCATTAAATGCATTGAACATAAATATATACATGGATGTGTTGATTTATAAAATTAATATATCTATTGAACAGTTCAAATTGATGATGTATAACAGTATGAATAAAAATTATATTGCAGTTTAAAGAACTGGAAATACCTGAAACAAAATCATAAATTTGTTGTTAAATTTAATTTTATTAATATTTAAAAATAACAAATTTGTCAGAACAATTGAGAAAGTTTTATAAAGAATAAAGCTAAAAAAAAAAAAAAAAAACCAAAAAAAAAAAAAAAAAACAAATTTATAATCTAGTGTTATAAAATGGGAGAGGGAAAAAAAAACCATGATAGAGCATATGCAGTAACCATAACAATAACAACTATTTTTTTTTCTTTAATGGCTGGAAAGTTAAAAATATGTATAGAGAAGGTTATATGTGAGAGTTTCTTTTACTTATTCACTAATGACGACAAGATAGTTAATTTAAAATTGTATTTTGGTAAAATGTTTTCAGCATTTTGAAAGAAAGAATTATTGGACAGTAAATATGCACAGAACTGTATATTGTTAGTTTGAACTACATGTGTAAAAAAAAAAAAAACTGAAATGAAAGAATATCACTATATATCCATTGGAATTAAACTTTTGTATAAACTATGAAAATTTAAAAATAAACAAATTATAACCTGTTGATTAAAGCATAATAGGAACCAAGATTTTGTTTTCTTTTTGTTATTGATAATTATATTGAACTATTTGCTATAAAAATATGATAAAATATTCATTTACATTATCAAGCATTTAATAATTATAGAACTGTTGGAAGTTTTAAATTTAATAATGTTTATCATCAAAAGAAAAAAACTGACTTTAATCGTGTTTCCTTCTGGTATATAGCTATAATGTTTCTAATGTTGATATAAGAAAAGAATTTTATGTATATATATACTAATATAAAAATGATGCAGGTGTGCTAAAAAATGTGAAGGTTAAGGCAACTCAGATGGTTTTGAAAAATGTAATGAACACGATCCATAGAATAGAATTCTCACAATCATATATATATATATATATAATGGCAACCAGATATTATGTGAAGTTGCCTAGATCAGTGGTGAAAGTGGCCAAATCAAAGATTATCCAAACTACTTGGTCAATTTATGGGAATTGGATAGATCGTGGAAGACACTACTTTGGATAATGAAGCGAATAAAAGATACTGAAAATTCTTAATCTACCATGAATTTTTCCATTTAAAGAAGCTGCTCATATTTGATCATGAGGTTTACTAAATCGTTCATAATTTTATGATGATATGTAACTGTTTGTTCATTATGGTTAACATACTGATGCTATAATTTTTAAGGTTTTCTCTTCTTCATTTATGTATTTATTTATTTTTTTATTACTTCCACGTTGGATTTTTTGAGCTGGAAGTACCAAAGCATTTAGATGTATGTATTTCATGATATAAAATGTGTTTTTGAAATTTGGAAAAATATATAAATGGTTCTGTTAGGAAAAAGAGAAGGACTAGACTATGATAAAATGAATATAAATGAAGGTAAGACTTATTTTTGACTCAATAACAACATAACATTAGTAACAAAATTAATTATTAATACAACCTATATTATCCTTAATTAACAAGACACATACAAACAATTACTTATAAAATCAATTGATGGCAATTCCAGTTCTCATGATTTATAATATTCACATATGAACCCATTAATTCAATTATATTTATAAAATAATAAATTGTAACTGATATGATGATACCTTATTTTTTAAGAAAAAAATAAATAAATAAATAATGTCATTTGTTTAGATTGGTATGAAAGATCATACATTATTTTTTTTAAAATATGATGGCATGAAAGGTAGAGACCTATGTATACCAAGAATGACCTATAGTTGATGATATTATTATTTTATGTATTTTTTGTGTTATTATTTTAATAAGATTAAGTGGAAGTGTAAGAATCGTATTTATGGTGTATTACAATGTATATTTATATATTTAAATATGTTATGTTAAGATAAAATAAATTTGTTAATTTTAATTGATTTTACATCAAGGATTATTTATAATTTGTTGAGAATACATCATTGAATTCATGTGTCTCTTGATATATATATATATATATATATATATATATATATAGTATGTATCCAATAAGTGTACCATATAAGCCATAACATCAAGTCATTGCCCACATTGGCTACATATATTCTTATAATTTATACCTGAACAAAGCAAGTACTTTGATTACGACTGAGTTTGAATTCTAGGAATCTAATGGATAGACATGAAAATTGGGTGGATCCGGTGCAAATTGCCAAATAAATGGGGGGTTGAATGATAGGAAAGATTCCTCTTGTTTGTAGTGTTATTGGATCTTTCCAGTTTTTCCATGGACAGCCAGATCATTGTTTTGATAAATGTAATGGGATGGATTTAGGTAAATGGTTGGTTCTACTGCAAATGTTGATGATGGAAGGGGAATTTTCCATTATAATTTTCATCATTTATTTATATTCCATTGCATTTTGATGTCACAATGCAGTCGGCTATATGTTTGTAAATCCGTCAGTCCGTTACATTTTTGGCGAGCACAATTGTGTGGCATTGAATCAATGATTTCCAGGCATCAAATATAATTTGGTCCATTACATATGTTTATTGTCATTTGAGATCATATATGATATGAAGTCCATTACATTTTTGGAGCTTAGTTTCAATTTAAAATTATATTGATGGTGTTAAATTGTAGAGTAGTAATTGTATTCATATTTGAAAAATTTATGTTGTAGAAAATCCATAATTTTAAGGATGGATTGGATTTTTGATTGTTGAAGTTTGGTTGCTTTTGTTGCAAGTATTGATGTTGGATGGGGATTTTTTCATTGTCTTGAGGATGTGATGTATCCATGTCACTTGTGACTGATTGATCTCATTGACTGCCCCAGCCCAAATTGTAATGTTAGATATTATTTATCATGAAGCAGTTAACAGTAGTCCTGCCATGATTTTACCTCTAAGACTCCAGAGAGAGTAAGGTATAGTTTTTTTTATATATGTATAATATTTGCCTTTAAGACTCCCAAAGATGAACAAGGCAATATTTTATAAATAATAGCCCCTAAGACTTGGATGTAAGCAGGGCAGTGCAATAGTGTTTGCAGAAAACTATAATGGGTTGTAATAACTTAGAGTGACTGAAATGTGATGATCATCTGAGTGATCATGAAACATTGTATACTTTAAGAGCAGTGAGTAGGTTCTTTTATCTATCTCAAAATTGTGAAATGCTAATCATTCTTTTGGCTGTCAGTATCTGTCAGATCTTTAGAGGAATGGATGAGTATATAATTTAAATATATAGCTTATTCTTAAAGGACTGTTGATAGTATATTTTTCAATCTGTTATACTACATTATTCCTAAACAATAAATACTTTAAAATTAAAGTTATATACTTATTAAGAAATAGATATTTAATATATTTTAAAATAAAAAATTAAACTTGTTGCTTATAAATCAATAAAAATCACATTTATTTTTTGTAAATATTAACTCTAGTGTATTTTGCTATATCTGATGTTTTTTGTCTGACATGTCAACATAAAATATATGATAAAATGATTATTTCCTATCAGAAAAAAATAAATTTAGCTTCATTTGATAGATATTGTTGTTTACTACTGAAATAAATTTTAAATGATTACATTTTGTTTTTGAAAATATTAAAAATATGATTTAATCAAAACAAAGACTTTACCTGTCATCATTTCTAGGAAGATTATGTTCAGTTTATAAAAATCAATGAAATATTTCTTATTTGTCATTATTTTTAAAAAGGTGAATGAATATTTATTTATTTATCCGATATCTAATGAATTATGCTTTAAAAGTTTAATTTTTTGAATATTTCTTGCAAAATTATATTTGTTTACAGTAAACATAACATAGATTGTTTATGTCAAACTAAAATTTTCTAAAATGCTTCAGGCCATAATTATGTTAGCTGCTAATATAATACTATATTTTTGAAAATAAAGTATTACAAGTCAAAATAAGTTATTAATAATTTATATTTTCTGACATATAATAAGTATAGTGCAATTTAATTTTTAAAAAATCTAAAATCATAATAAATTTACAAACAAACATCTTTTTGCATCATTGGAAACTTCAATTTCATAAAATGCCAAATGTTTTACAGCCTTCACAACATACAATGGCTGAACAAGTCAGGGTGAGACTTATGTTTATTGTAACAGTGAAAATTTTGAATTTCCCACCTTTTATCAAAGAATTTTCAGGAAAAAAATTTATACTAAAATATACTATTTTACATTCATTTAAAAGTGTAATACTTATAAAAATAAATAACCAAAGGGCTAATTGGCCAAAATATATTTCTCAGCTGTCCTGAAGTAGTATAAGATTTTAAGGGATAAAATTGTACATGTGTAGTGAGGCATTTTTCTTAAGAAATCATATATTGTTTCTTAAAAAAAAGATATGATTTTTCTTAAAAAAGTGTAATTTCTCATAAAATATAATAATGTAAATAGATTATTTATTTTTGTAAAAACACACTGATTTCTTCACTTTATTGGAGAAATTTATTTCAGAAATTCACCAGTGAAATTATAGGCTAAAATAGAACAGAAACTGTATGCAAATAAAGCCAGCTGCATACAAATTAGATCATATACATATTATACCATGATAAATAAAAAAGAGAGAAGCAGCTAAAACGGTTACACTGGAGTGAACTTAGTGTTCAGGTGAAGTTCCAACCAGTAACCACCTAAACATTCACAGTAAAATATAGTAATCAATATTTCTCACTGCTGTCAAAGCAACCTTCACACCTTTTAATAGCAAGATATATATAGCTTTGCTTTATCTCAGTTTCTTAGTTTTCAACAGTCAGCAATGTCTGTTTGTTCTCTCAACCATGTATTTCATTTTTAATTCATAGTTTTCTTATCCATAATATGCATCTCTCCATTCTTTAAACTTTATGCAGTGGTTATTGAAAATATTCATTTTCAACCTTATAGAAAAATTATATTTCCTCTTATTATATTATTATTTTTTTTTACAAAAACCATACCATCCAGGTTTATTTCTATGATTAAGTTTATTGATCATGTTTCCATCTTTACTAATATACAATTATGGCATTTATGAAAATTAACTTATATATATATATATATATATATATATATATATATATATATATATATATATATATATATATATATATATATATATATATATATATATATATATATATATATATATATCCCCCCCCCTTCCCCCCCCCCCCCCACTTCCTGTTTGTAATCGTACTTACTATGGCATGCCATATATGTATAAAAAGAAAAGAAATTGCCATAAATGTTGAGTGGCAAATGTAATAGTATAAAGTATCTAAATAAAGAAAGATGAAATCATAATAAAAAATGTAATAAAAAATTTACATTTTCTTTTTAAAGAAATTAAATTGTCCTAATGATTGATAACCACAAACGGGAGAGAAACTCCAATTAGGATATTGAATGTAATACAACATAATATACATACAAATAGAAATGAAATCACACCAATAATTGTGAATTAATTTAAATAAACAATCTATTTCCACCACCATGTCTCTCAGGTTTTGATTAATTTTCATTCAAAAATAAATATAATAAAATACACCTAATTCCAGCCATTGAATATGAATTACAATAAATCAAGTTATAATGTATATATATATTATAACAATCTGGGGATTTTGAGCTTACAGTAAACTGCACTACAGGGCGCCATCTAGGCATTTGAACCTAGAAAAATTTATAAAGTAGGCAGATACGTAATTCAAAAAAAAATTTTTTTATATATATTTTGATATCCGGTTGTTAGCCCATGTCACTAGCTCAAAGAGTAGCAGAGATTAAATAATATAATAAATTCTTATCTAAGAATATATAAAAAAAAATAAAATAAGCCACTGCCAATAATTAACACACAAACATTTGTTTATGCATATATATATATATATATATATATATATATATATATATATATATATATATATATATATATATATAAAAATAAGATTTAAAATTATTCTAGTATTAGTTTTACATTTTAAAATTTAACTTACGTTTTTAACTTTGATTTTTGATTCTAATTTACATTTAATTTTTATAAATTTACATTTTAATTTTTTTTTTTATAAGTTTGCACAGATTGGATTATAAAAGCTTGTTTTATAATGTTGAGTATAGATCATTTACAAAGATTACATGGTTAAAAACATTTCAAAATAAACATAAATGACCAAAATATAAAATCATTGATACCGTCAATTGCATAGGGAATATACAAGAAACCCAATAGCATTCATCGTAAGATTCCCGCATTGACACCAATAACTTAAAAGACATCTGAATAAATACATTTTAGATACTCACCGTAAGGTATCATTATTTACCGAATGTCTATATATTTTGATCAAATATGAAAACCAAAACATAATTAACAGATAATGAATCCATGCAAACGTACATACCCAACTTAACTTTAATGCAATTTTATTTAGAATGTCGAGTATGAATATGCTATATAGATTCACATTTGAAAAGAAAATATTCTATCCTTATTTAACCTTAGGGTAAAAGTTCGCAGTCAAACTGGCATCAATCCATCTGATACATTTATATATTCAATGTAGCATGAAAATACTACAGCAGAAATATACTATACTGTCAGGAATGGACATCTGAATAGTATAGTTAGAGAAGACATTGACTCTTTTCCAATACAGGAATATGACATCTGTATGGCAAGAAGAACAATAAAATAAAAACTCCATAGGAAGGGATCGCAATCCTTTTTGCCGACTTACAATCCCATCCATAGGCAAAGGGTTGGTGTGGTGTATATATGCAATCCTGCATAGTGGATCTGATACTATATCTACTAATTACATCAATATATCCAATCCATTGACCCAATTTAACTACGAAACAAATAACCTAAGATTACCCTCCCCTAATATAACTTTACAAATCTATATAGCCATTTATGCCCGACTTAAGTTTAACATTTATATAATTTCATTTATCGCACAACAAAAATCATAAATAAAGTTAAAGAACAAAAAAAAAAAAAAAAATGGAAATGATTTTATAAAAGAAATACATTAAATAAAATTATAACTAATTAATAAATAACATTGGTCAGATAGGATTATATTTCTTCTAGATTAAATACTGAAAGTTTTTAAATTAATGTTCATTAATTATAAAGTTCTTACAGTTTTAAACAGTTCATTTTTATCCATTGCTTGCCATTTGAACATGAATTCCCATGCTGTCCTAAAGAGATTGGTTGAGTTAGCCATTGTTTTTTTATTTATCCAGAGGTCTTTTAGTTTAGCTGGTCCTTAATGTAGAAAACGATGTCATTTCTCTTTCTTTTTTTAGCAAAACTGAAGGGATTGAAGAGTGTGTCTTTTCAATCCCTTCTCTTTCAACTCTGCACTAACACATAACACCACTGTCCTCTTTTAATAGCTAACTAATAATTTCCAAACTTTTCCTTTTTGATCCTTCCGTTGAGGTCTGATTTCCCTGATGGATTTCTTTCATTGGCCAGTCTGTTTCTATTGTTTTTCCTCTCCTATCTGACCGTTGCTTATACATTTGAAATGCCCAAGGGCTAGCTTACTAATTAAAATAATCATTTCCATTTTACAAAAGATTAATTAATCTGTTTTCAAACTTAAACATATATTTTTATCTCTAAATTTTTTCTAAAAATTTAGTTTTAAAATACTTTTTCTTTAATAAAGTTTTATTTTAATAATTATTTATCTGTGCAATTTTATATATATGCGAGTTTAGCATAGGATTTTAATTTTCAATTTTAATTCTTAAAAAGAGAAGTTTTATTTGTGAACTATTATTTTTTTCATGTTTACTAATAAAAAAACAATGTAATGACGTCTGTGCTCATTACAATATATATATATTACAACAGTTTTATACAATTCCTATGTAAAATGTAAACTGCAAGTTATGTTTATAATAAGTAAATCATTTATTTGATTTATATTTTTTAAACAAATGAACATTGTAAATGCAAAACAGTTTTTTATGTTTTCCACATATATATTTGAGCTATTAAAAAATATTAAATCACAACTTTGGAATAAAGCTGACATCGTTTGTTTTATATAAAAAGAATGACTTTGAATTTTCATTTGAAATTTATTAATGTCTGTCTTTTCTTTTTTCAGTACATCAGTAATTAATTGGTTGACAAATTCACCCATTCAACTAAATAATAATCTTGTGTATTAGTAGATTAATTTTATAAGCCATAAAAAATGAAATATTAAATCACATATAATTATATATATATATATATGTGTGTGTGTGTGTGTTCACAAATAAGATTATATGTGATTTAATATTTCGTTTTCTTATGGCTTATAAAAATAATCTACTAATATACACGATTATCATTTAGTTGAATGGGTGAATTTGTCAACCAATTAATTACTGATGTACTGAAAAAAGAAAAGACAGACATTAATAAATTTCAAATGAAAATTCAAAGTCATTCTTTTAACATAAAACAAATGATGTCAGCTTTATTCCAAAATTGTGATTTGATATTTTTTTAATAGCACAAATATATATGTGGTAAACATAAAAACTGTTTTGCATTTACAATGTTCATTTGTTTAAAAAATATAAATCAAATAAATGATTTACTTATAATAAACATAACTTGCAGTTTACATTTTACATAGGAATTATATAAAACTGTTGTAAAATATATCAATAAATAAATTAATAGTAGCTTGTTAAATTAATAATTTAGGTTATAGATTTATTTCTTTAAAGAGGATTCAACAAACAGGATGATACAGAATACAATATCAAGAGCTCCTTCCCACTATGCTATAATGATTTATTCACTTTATTTTAAACCATGTCATATATATATATATATATATATATATATATATACATGGTATATATATATAAATATATATATATATATATATATATATATATATATATATATAACAAGATAGATATTTATACATATATAAAATATTGGAGAAGAAAATTACTCTGCATACATATGCTATAAAACAGACACATACTCTCCTATCAATATTAAATAACATTTTGTATCTTAGATTAAATAAAACTATTCTTTCATTCATGCACTTCGAATAAACAGCACAATGGTTTGAAAAATAGATCAGTCAACCATTCCTAAAATTTACAGTTAAATAAACCATTATTTAGTGACAGTGCTTCAAATAAAATGCAATATATTTTAAAAGTCATATTTTGTTTTTACATCAGATTATTACTATTATAATATTAAAATTATATATCCCAGGGCAGTGAAGGCATCTCATTTTTAATGATCTGTGATAATGAATAACAACAGTTTACATAAATAAAATTACTAAAGTAGTAGGTTTAAAAATAGATGGACAATCAATATTTAAAATCATGTGTTGATATGCAGTGCTTCCTATTCTATGAGAGGAAAGGTAGTTGTTTTTTTTTTCATTTATATTACAAATATATTTTAATGTCATGTTATTCAATAATTACATTTGTATAAACAAGTTTGGTTTATTGTTCCTAAAATGAGATGCATTTTGTCCTGCGATATAGTATTTAATTCTAACCTATACTAAAAATAGGCTTATTTTTTTATAAAATATATCTTTTAAGTTAGATCACATTTGATATTCAGTACTTCAGTGAAGATTAAAAACAAAAAAGTAGGGTAGGGGAATTTATTGTTAAAGAAAAATAAATAATAAACGCTTTTAAAGAGGGTAAGATTTTTTTTTATTTTTGAAATAAAAAAATGATTTAATATTATTTTGATTAGTTTGTAATAAAAAGCAATAAAGAAAAAATTGTTTTGTTTTATAATAAAATGAGTGCGTGTGTAAAAGTTTTGAACAAAAGAATAAAATAGAAGCCCAATCAGAAAAGTACAGTAATTTCATGAGATAATAAATGCTGAACATAACAAAACCTGGTCATTGTTAAGATGGTTTAAAAATTTCAACATTCCATTATTATTTATGATATTTTAATAAAAATATTTTAAAATATTTCTTAAAATTAAAGAATCAAAAATTATATAAATTGTTATATCTACCAAAATGATGCATTGTTAAATTTAGCATATTGTGCAACAAGCTGGAGCCTTCACTGCAATAACACCAGCAGATAGTTTGGTAGGCAAACCATGTTCAGATAAAGCCAATAATGTAGTGGAGTGTTTATGCTGAAAAATCCATGCAGGTTATATAACATCACAAATTCAAGGAAGATTTACTGGAGATTAGCGCTAACTGGTCATAGATAACATTTATAGAAATTACATTGTGCTGTATCTATGTCATTTCAGATTTCCAAATCTTAGGTAACTTTTAATGTTAATATTCTCTAATTCTTGATTTTCTTTTAAAAAAAAACTGTGATAAATAAATAAGTAAAACTTTAAACTTTACCAAGTAGTATCTGGGAAATACAAATGATATGGGCTTCTGTGTTTAACTTTATTCAAAGACATTGTGTGTATGTATGTGTGAATTTTAATTTAATATTTCATGTATATTTTAGTTATTATAATGTATTAAAACAATTATTTAAAATAAAAAGAGTGTACATGTTTGAATTATAAAGCAAAACGAATGTTAAAAACAAAAAGATTTAAACTGTCGTTTAGATATTTATATCTATTTTTCAGTACATATATTTATGTTGGAATAATATTTTAATAAAGTGGAAATGGAAAGATTTAATTATTATTAAGAAATAGTTAAATTAAAACTAAAAAAATATGGAAAAAATTTCTTTAAAAATAAGGAATTGTTATGTAAGGACGTCAATGTTTTTTTCGAATGGTGACTGTCATTATTATTAAAAATTGAATTATCAGATAGAGCAGATTTTTTTAAAGGCAGCTACAATTCAATGAGCTATCTGGAGACTCAGGTCCTAGATTTGTTGCTGATCATACAAACATGTTAATTACTAGGTGATTAACTGTGGCTTAAAGGGTTTACCTTAAAATAAATAAAGTGTTTATTTGGTCAGTATTTGTCTAGTAGCCAAGTGTTTATGTTATTAGTCACTTGCTACAATGCTATTTTGCACTCAACTGAGAACTAAGCACCTTCAAAGATTGGATGGTTTAGTAGGAAAGGAAGAGTATTTTATATTTTTATTTGTCATTATTTGATAAAATAAGGAGGTGGGTGGTTTATTTCACACATCAATGTGGGCCAAAACTAGACATTCCAAGTGGTAGGACCAATGTAAGTTGTAGTTGGATGTTCATTTGGCACATCAACATGGCCCAAAACTAGCTGTTTCAAGTGTTAGGACCAACATAAGTTGTAGTTGGACATTGATTTGGCGTATTAATGGGACCCAAAATTAGTCATTGCAAATGGTAGCACCAATGTAAGCTGTAGTTGGATGTCCTTTTGGCACATCATGTTTCCCAAAACTAAGTTGTTGCAAATGGTAGGACCAACATAAGCTGTAGTTGGATGATTTTTAGATGGTGTGGTCAAAGTTAGTCATTAATATTATAGGTGACAGTTAATGAGAAAGAAGTTAGAAAGTGTAATAGTAGTGTTTTTTTTTTGAGAACTGATCAGATTAGCATAACTAGTAAAAGTGATTTTTATATGACATTATATAATGTGGAGACATAATCCTTAAAAAAAAGGGGTAAACTCCGGATGAATGAGGATAGATGAACAGGAGGCGTAAAAGTAGAACTAACAAGGTTAAGATTGTTTGTACATATGTTTTGAAATAAAGGAAAATAATTTTAATATTTAAATAAAGCTAGATAGATCAGTGATAAAATGTAAAAAAGCAGAAATGACAGAGGGGCAATGATAGAAGTAAGCCGATATTCTTTAAAAACTCACAAATAGTAGAGAAAAGTGCATTTCAAATGTTAATAAATATGATGAAGGAAATGCACACAGATATTAACCGAAATCATCAAATAATGAAGCAGGAATCTAGTGAGCTTAGAACAGAGGTGAATGAAATGAGACCGAAATTAATGGGAATAATGGACATAAGCCAGGAAATGGTAGAAGTAATGAGAAAAAATGTAAATGAAAAAAAGTCTGAGATTTTAGAATTAAAAGAAAACATGGAAAAAGTAAGGGAGTAATTAAACAATGGGGAATAGAAACAGTTAGAAATGAGAATAGTGCTAGTAGAAGAGATATTCCAGGAATTAGTAATGAGCCAGAGAGTGGCACAACAGGAAATCATGAAACTAAAAAAAGAGAGCACAAAAAGTAATGACAAAGAATTAGGAAATTCTGAGAAAATAATGGAGAGCAAGGAGGATATAAAGGCTGAATTGAAGGAAATATGTAGTAGTGTAATGGAAGAGATAGGGCAGAAAACAAAACAGATAAAACAGAAATGTGAGAATTTCAGTTTTGATGATAGGCAAGGTGAAAGGACAAATAAATTTATGGAGAAATGATTTGCCATTTCAGTATTCAAAGAGGAAGTAGGAGAAAACCTGTTAAAATATTTAGAGAGCTTAGGTAATTTGTTTCATTTTAAAAATTTGCCAGAAGAGGATAAAGTTGTGGTGGCAAGAAGTGACTTCCAAGAGATAGCATGTGGCATACTTTAGGCAATAAACCACAGACATTTGGAGAATATAGCCGTTCGATTTTAAAGGCATTTTGGAATGAAGCCAGACAAAATGAGATCCTGTTAATTACTATGTGATTAACTGTCACCTAAAGGATTTACTTTAAAATAAATAAAGCTTTTATTTGGTCAGTATTTGTCTAGTAATTGAGTGTTTATATTATTGGTAGCTTGCTGCCAATGATATTTTGCACTCTACCTGAGAACCAAGCACCTTCAAAAATTGGATGGTTTAGTAGGGAAGGAAGAAAATTTTATATTTCTATTTATCATTATTTGATAAAATAAAGGAGGTGGTGGTTCAATATATTGAAGCATTTGAACTCAAGATGTATGTCAATCAACTAATATGCTTGATTACACATACCCATAAGAGTATATGAATACCAATATGCATATTTCATACAGAACCAGCATTCATCAGTTGGACCAGATTATAATCCCTCACCCATATAAATGGTCAGTGTTCAGTTTATGTTAAGATATGAATTCTGTAAACATAATAGCCAGGGTTCAATGTTGTTGGTCTTCCAATTGTTTAACTGTTCAGTTCATTGAAAAACTGACAATGAAATGTTCAAAGCTTTTGTTGCATTCAATATTATACTTATAATCATGCAGACATTACATCAATATAACCTCTTTTATTATCGGATATTACATATCCATATATATTAATAGAAGACAGATGGATGGAAGCTTATGATCTGGACCTGCTGGTGAATTCTGGTTGTGCACAAGAACATGTATTGGAGATCATGTATGAACCTGAGCATAGGTTTATTGAGATAGTTTGGCAGGATAAATAAACAGAAAACTCTTGAATTCAAATCATTCTATTTACATATATATTATAAAATTTTCATTCAATATTTGGATTAGTTATCATAATATAAATTTTTCAAAGACCAGGATTCCATCAAGATGTAACACTCTCCCAAAAAATCAAAGCTAACAAAATTAAAAAGTTGAATTATAGGAGCAAGCATGATGATACATGTAAATGGCCTTCCATGTATATATATATATTGTGCCCTTTTGTATGGGTCTCCATAAATTGTTGTATCAATCTATTTAAAAAATTTTAAATTTAAGATATATTCAGCTGCATGATGCTAATTTTATTTATAACAATCTTTTAAAAAGTGTAATTAAAGTAATTCATGAGTATTTGATATGTGAAAGTTGTGCTGATGTTGAGAGAGACGTTTCAATGGGAATGGTAATAGTATATGGTTGGGAAAACTGGCCATAATCCATACTGCATTAATAAATTTAATAAATAAATGTTTAAAGTTAAAGTTTTAAAAGACAAGTTAAAATTAAATGCATATATTTATTGTTGATAAAGATTAAAATTTAATAAATGAATATAAATATTTTAATTATTAGTAATACATAATAGAAGATTAATATTTGATTTTAATAATATCGAATTATTATTTTAAAATTGTTGGAAGATATTATTTATTTTAAAAAAATATTTATTTTTAAAAAATGAATTGTTAGTTTATTTTTAGATTATTACAAGCGTTTGTAGCTTTGTTGTAAAAAAAACAGATGTTAATTAAATACATACACACATGCTTGGGAGTTTTTTTTAGTAAAGTTGCAAAGCTATTTTAAAAATTTTGTTATAAAATTTATAAATATTATATTGGCTATCATGAGATAAAAATAAAGATAATTAATGTGAAATATTAAATCTGATTTTTAAAATACTGTTTAAAAACATAACGAATAAAAATAGACTTAATTTATTTATAAAAATAATCTTATAAAAGTTAAAAGTAAAGTAAGAAAGTATATTTTAAAAAAATGTTTAATGGATTTAAATAAACAATAAAGATTGATTTAAGAATTTAATAATGTGATAAATAATAAATATTAAATAAGTCATTATTTATTTTTAATTCTGTCTTGTTGGTAAAATATGTAAATAAGCTAGCAAGTCGATTGTTTAATTCACCAATCAAGTGGGAGTTTTCTTCCAATATAAAACCAAGGTTCAATTGTTCGGAGGGGACTTGTGATTGAAATTCTTAAAGTAAAAGGTGCTATTAGAAATAGCTAAGTGATTATAGACGCTCTCAAAATCGTTTAAAATTATTAGAGAGTAGTTTTTTTAAAAATAATTTATAAAAGTTACCGATAAATATGCAGTGTTGATTTATTATAGTTCCCTATTGATCGTTTCCCTATTGAAGCTCAATTTACTATCAAATAATCATGAGGACATCATATAAGGATAGAATGTATTGGAGACTTTATACTAAAAATTTAACAGACGCTGGATTAACTAGGAGAGTTATTAGATGCATAAAAATAATACGTTGGACTTTGTATAAATTTAAAAGTTGATGGTAACTAATTTTTATAAAATAGATATTTAAAAGAATGAGAAATACTTCTTTATGAAGAAAGTATTTGTGAATTATAAATCTAAATATATAACTTAGTAAAGATGGTAAATAATTATGATTATAAAAATATTTGCCTTGTTAAGTCTTTATGGTTTAAAAGACTAAATTTTGACAGTTTTAAAAGGCAAATAAATTGGAGATTTAATAAGTAAAGAAATACCTGTATAAAAATTATTATATTATTAAAGTCTGAACGCTGGTCGTATAAAAGACTTTAAAAGTAATCTTACTTAAATATCTGTTACGGAATGCGCAAATCAAATCTACATGGATATCCAAATCAATTAAAAATAATTAAATCAGAACTTTGTAAATTATAGACTAATTCTAAAAATGATAACTTTTAAATAATAATATTTTTCCTTAAGAAGAAATGAATTCGGATCTCATAAACTATTTTAATTATTATTTTATTCTTATGATGGAACTAACTTTTTCTTTGTTTTTAAAAAAAAAAAACGTTTTCATTTTTTTTTATAAAAACTTTTAAAGAACACGTGATATACCGGAAAAGGAAGTAATGTTTAGTGAAAATTTGTGCCTAGGAAAAAAAAACAATTATAGCTGGAAGAAGACACCGTTGGATGTTATGTAATATGTTTTATTTATTAACTAACATAAATATTTAATTAATTATTGATTTATTAAAGATAGGAAAGGTACATTTATATTTTTAAAATAGTAACTAAATACTAATATAACTTTTATTGCATAAAGTTTATTTTATAATTATACAACACGTAATATTTTAAAGAATAATTGTTGAGTGTAAATGTGAAATTATTTTGTAAAACTGAAATCTTGGAGGACATCGTGTGACAGACTGTACATTGAAGTATCATTTGTGGTAAAAATTGTGTAATAATAATAATAATTTGATGTATTTACTATGTTTTTTTTTTTAGATCAACCCAATGTTATATGATTATTGAATGAATGTATTAATGTTTAAATAATATACACGCATAACATTAGTAATAGCAGTTTTATTTTAATATGCATATTTTAAATTGATGATGTAAATTTAGTATAACGTAATATGAGAACCTAGAAATAATTATATGATTCTTTCGTGAATAAATTTTAATGTTTTTGTTACAATATTAGAAATTAGATTTATTATACTAGTGTAAGTTATTTATTTTTCTTTTAAAGTTAGTAAGAAGTATATAAAGTCTATATTTTTATTTTTATTTTTATTTTTTAGATAAGTTACGTTAATTTTACATAGAAATTTATATTTTTGATTGAAGGCTTATTGTAAATAGAGGATGAGGTATAGGAGAGTTTGGATCGTTATTATTTTTGTTTTAAAATTGGTCATTTGTTTTTCTGAAATTAAATAAGGTTAAAATGACTTTTGTAGATAGAAGTTTATTAGGAAGAAATAAGAATAACAAGTAAAGCAAAGTAATGATTGAAATAGAAAAGAATCATAGAATTTTATTGAACATAATACTTTATAAAGTTTGAAATTGTTGAATAATTTTAAATGTTATTTTTAAAAGAACATATACCTATTGCATATTTTGATAAGACATGTAGTATGACATTATATCGGAATGAAATAAACAGTGATAATCAATAATTGTTATTATATTACAAAGTTATATCAGTTTATACATTAATTGATCTTTGAGTAATATTAATGGTACATTTAATACATACTAGTACATTATAATATAAATAGCAGTAAGACTTAAATGAAATAGCATTTTTAATTATTAAAGTTTGTTTATTTACATATATGCTACATGAATGATATTTCACATAAACCTTTTCTGATATTAATTGATAATAAATGATGTTTATTTAAATTAAAGTCATAAACTTAATTGAATGTTACTGATAGAACATTTTCTGAAATGTATAAATTATCTACTTATGATTATAGAAATAATAACAGTGTAAAAAAAAAAAAACGTGTATTATTATTTTTCTTATTTTTGTTTATTTCTTTAGTTCCATGTGTAATGTAAATAGTGTAAATAAGTTACTTGTTAAAGTTAATGTAAATAAATTTGTTAAGTTGTTTAAAAAATGTGTTGAATTCATTATTTTACACCACAGCATTTGACAACAGATAATTTGAATATACATAATATTTGCACAATATGAATTTATTATTATTATTATTTTGAGAAAGAAGCACAATATTTTCATAATATAACTTATAGAAATTGATTGACATTAACATATAATATTATGATGGTCATAAAGTAATTATAATGCACAATATAAGAGTATAAGATTATTTATTGCCACAGAGTGTTAAATTATAGGATTTTAGTATATTTTAAAATTAAGATACTATATGGAAAATGAAAGACATGTATATGATTTACTTATTTCTTTAATGATTAATGGTATAATCAAATAGATAAGATTAAGCTATACACTAAGTATTATTATTATTGTTAGTTATTGTTATTAGAATAAGTTAGGTGTATTTAGGTTTGATATTAAATCCCTTATCATTCCTATCTACATGAATTATTATTACTTTAAGATAATTAGAAGAACCTGAGATCGTTTAATTATATTTCCTTAATAAAAGATTGAGATTTATTTATCTATTATTATTAAAGATAGTTCATTTATAAAAGTCATAAGAATGCAGTAGAGTTAGTAGTGAAATAATGAGAAGTAATAGTATTCTTATGCCATTGAGACAGTGTCTTGGAAAGACATTGACTCAATGTAAATCTGATTACCAATTGTAACTTCACTTCACAGTCTCATGATTTAGTAAATATTTATTTAATTAGTATATAATATTGAACTATATTAATTTTTGATAAGTTTGTAATAAATCTGATAAGTTATAATATTATAAAATATATTAAAGATAGTTGTACATATTTTAGCCGAGCATAATGATTTGATTGAGCTAGTCGTATTTTAAATTATATCATATATCGAGAAGTGAGGGTACAATATATATATATATATATATATGTTGAACATTTTAACTTGCTGTACATATTGTTTATTGAACTACCTCTAAAGTTTATATTTAAATAATATTTATTACTTAATTGATGACGTGTGATGCATCTCCAACATTGGTATAAAAATAATTTTAGTTATAAGCGGACGAACTACAGTTGAAATGTTATTTGTATCTTTTGTGCAAAAAAGACAGAGTGAAATTAGTATTAATAGTATCTCTTATACAGCAATATATTTTAATGTATTTATTTTATTGGTATATTTTTAAAATAAAATCTCTAACACAGATATTTTTTTACAAAAAAATAAACTGAAATTAATTTATTTGTTAGTAGATTATTTTCTATTGTTTACTCTATGCATTTCCTGAGATTAACACTTTAAAAAAAAATAAAATAGTAAGCAGAGGCGCATTCCACTCGTTGAAAATTTAATTATTTCTGTATTTTATGTATCTAAACAATTTAATGAAGAATATTAAACATATTAATTTTAGTTCAATGTTTAAACAAGGTTGATATTGAATTTACACTGCAACTAACTGCTTAAATGTAATTGATTAAAAATTTAAAATAAATTATCAAAATATTATTAAAAATTCATCCTTGTTGAAATTTGTAAATTATCTATTTTATATTTATATACCATACTTTCTTCTCATTTATATCGTATCCTACAAATAGGAAGATGATCCCTAGAAAATATTTTCTCATATAACTCTTATACAATATTTTATACTGAATTAAATTCTCCTCCAAATCTCAAACTGTATGCTTTGGTTATTGTTTACATTACAATTCGTACTCTCTTATGTTGGTGTAGTGATGATGATCCCAACAAAAGAAATGCAACTCTAGGTAGTTAGTTTAATTTATAAAACATTTATTTTAATAATATTATTTACAAGATTTTTCAACATTTATTTTAAACTACTAAGTAACTTAATAAATAACATTATATATATATATATATATATATATATATATATAATATATATATAAGTTAGAATCTATATATATATATATATATATATATATATATATATATTCTAACCTCCCCCACCGCTCTCGTCCTCTCCATCATTTATATAGGATTTAGAATTTACGGGTTCTAGCTCAGTTTAACAAAATAAATACATGAAATATCCAGCATTAATTAAAATAATTATTAGCTCTAATTTTTTAAAATACAAATACGGTTATATTTTTAAAATGAATTAACAAATATTTACTATTTCATGAGACATGGAGTGACGACACGGGGAACGAGATAGACTACATTGAGATATTATCCACATGATACTATCTCAATGGCATAAGAACACTATTCCCCCTTTTACTATACTAAATAACTAACTTATAGTATTCCTACGACTTTCTAAGCTCTTTTCACTACAACTAAAATAATAATCATGTCTTAATATTCTTTGTAATAAGAATCTAGCTCAATTAAATAAAATTAAGTAAATAAATAGAATAAATAAAATAAAATCAAATCTCAGGTTCATAAATGGTATTCTAACTGATTTAAAATCACGGTAGTAAACTATGAAAAGGGAATTTTATGTCACAATTCACTACGCAGTAACTAACAATAATAAATAATAATAATAACAACAATAGTATAATATAATCTTATTACTTCCTAAATAAAATAAATAATTACGGACGTGGTAGTATTTCAATAATCTGACAACAGAATACGTGTGGCAACATTAGCATATATTTTAATGTAACATTGTGGCAACCCACTTATGACCAATAACTGATATAATTATGATCCCTTTATTTTATCATACAAATAAATTTTTCAAAATCATTATAATACTTTTAGGTTTACCTTTTTGTGCAAAACTATATGTCTGTTTCAATTATAAGTGTATTGCGATATCATGCATCCATGTGGAGAAATAATAACGAAGACATAAAGTTTTAAAATAAATTTACAACAAAGTTTATTAATAATATAACAAATAACAATATTTTACATTATGTACATGGATATCCTTACTCTCCTATCACAAAATTATTTTACTAGTTTATAAAAAATGAAATCAAACTTCTACTTATTTTTCTAGTTAACTCTTATCTTTTAAATACTTAAGAAAATACAGTATTATTATTATTGGATTTCTTATTATGGTTCACTTGCTATATGTCTTTATTATATAATTATCATTAACATTTTGTATCCCTACTATTATTAAAATTATATTTTTACAAAATTACATTCGTAGTAAACATTCTACAAAACAATAAAATTCTATTTTTATATCGGTTGTATGGAATCCCACAGATTCGAAAAACATTCTTCTACATTTGGTATTATGTTTTAATGTTCATTATACGATGTTGATTAATCTAATATACTCATTCAAGCCTTACTTCGTATGGTAATTACAACTATTAACATACCATGCACAAAATATGTCTATTACACATTATTGAATTATTTTCTTAATAAATATGCAATATTTATTTTCTAAAAATTATTTAAAACATTAAAATTTCATTATCACTTTTAAAAAATGAAACTTTGTTTAGATTTCTCTTTGTTAAAATACTACATTCATTTCCAAATTAAATTTAAATTTGTATCATATGATTTTTCTCTCTTTATGATATTTGTACTTTCACTTTTAAAGTTACACAATTCTAATACATTCCAGTAAATAAACTATTCTTACTTAAACGATAACATATCCTCAGTTCTATTTTATTCATCATTTCTTTGAAAATATCTTTCTGACGATGCAGATTCACGAAACAAGGATAGCGAAAATAGATGCCCAGGATCAAAATAACTAGAATATTATCCGTCATAAACCTTGACAATAATGGCACAGTGAATTAAAAACACTATAGAGGAGTGACCTTTATCTGTCTATCAGCCTCTATTATAGGAGTGATGCTAAATCTATTTCTTCAGCTTTATATAACATCAAAAAGTTTAAAAGATACGCAAAAACACTGTCCAAAATATATGTGTTCAGTGATAGGGCTTAGTTAGCTATACTGAAATCACACAAACTAACTATGATCCAAATACTTTATTTTTCTTATTTCTTAACAAAACATTGTCTTGGTTTCCTCTACACTAGTACTACCAAGTCACTATCCGATCTTATTTCTCATGGTTTTTCTATACAGTACATCGACAAATTCCTATCTGCATTTCTAACAATAATAAAATTCATTTTATTTCAGAACTATACCGCTGTTCTTTAAGAAAATCTTTTACTACTTTTCTCATATATTTATCATATACAAACTATTTTAAAATATCTGAATACTTTGCAACATGAAAGTTCAAAAGAATCACACAATTGTTCTGTTAAATTATATTATTAATTATACTTTAAATAATTTATGGCATGCATATTTAAAATTACTCCTATCTCAGAATATGTTTTAAATGTTGTATAAAATGTGTACTTATAATTTTAAAACTTTCACCCATCATTCTTAATCAATAGATGATCTAAAAAAAATACATTATGCATTATGAATAAATACCAAAATTACCAAAACGATCTTTATCTTCTCGATCGTATTCTGTAGACTTCACCATCCCATTAATTCTTGTAGATATATGATTTCCATACATACTCTTTATTTTAAAACAATATTTCTATCATTCTATTAAGCTATTATACTTAATTTTTTAACATTACTAAATTATGTTTATATGTTTTCCCTAATCTCATATAGCATTTTATACTTTAAATATAATCATTAAAAAATATTTAAATTATATTTACGATACTTCTTCATCAAACTTTCTTGAACCGTTCATATTTAAGCTAACAAAAAAAATATTTTATTTCTTCTTCAGTCACTTAATGTTCTATTTTAAAGTAAAACAATTACTACTCTGTTTAATAAATATTCATAGACGACAATCCTTGGTTTTCACAATATTGTATACAATTATCAATTCATGATATTCTCTTCTATTATTGTCTGCTAGTATTTTCCCGTGCGACTTCTCCGATGCATCTTGTAGGTACTTTTAGTTTAAATATTTAATAAATTTTCTATTTCCACGGATCCATTTTCACTCAGTAATCTAATGCCATATTTTTCCTTTAAATCCAGCCTTTTCTCCAATGGATACTTTACAATATTTCTTACTTAGATGAAGTTTTAGGCTCCTTTTCATGAAATACATAATAACACTTTCATATTGTTCTATTACTTTTTCTTTATTTTAAAATTCTTGTACTATATTTTTAATAATGTTTTCCTTTAAAAGATAAATATTCTTTCTTCATCATAATTTTCTTTATAATAAAAACGCATATTAAATTTTTTCATAGAGAAGAATAAAATAACTTTGAATTAGCCTTGTAAAATTGGTGCGTCATAATTTTTTCTGACGGCAACTAACTTCTTTTTAAAGTTTTCATATAGCGTCCCAATTATATCTCTCTGAGTTATAATAATAAGTTTCTGGTTGAGCATAAATAAATTTGTTTTAATACAATTTCCACATATTTTTCTTTCAGCAATATTTTTAGGTATTTTTCCTTGTACTTCCATCTCTACTGTAGGCTTTTGGTTAAATTCGAATAAAATTCACTGGTAAGACAACTTTTAAAAATTAGCAATCCATGTAGATACAGTCAAAATATATTATATGTTACAGAAGAACTCTTAAAATAAATACGAAATTTAAAATTTATATTACTTTTCCAGCTACGGTGTTATCAGCTACAAAAATGTGTTACTTTCTCTTTCACTTACACATTACTTCTTCCCCCGCTTCGTATAATTCTTATATTTTGTCTGCTAATTTACCTCCGTTGATTGGTTAATAACTTTATTTTAGCGCGAACAAATTTTACACATTTAGTTATATAACAGATTAGACTTTTTAAAACAAAGAATTGATGACGTCATGTCTTAAATATTATTTAGACTAGTATTTTTAAATTCACTTTTAATTTTACCAAAATCATTTAAACTTTTAAAACAATTATTAAAATAATATTTAATATTTTAACCTTTATTTTAATGATCGATGGCAATTATATCTAGTTTCAAATTCACAAACTTTATTATTATTTTAACAAGCGTGTGTGTGAAGGTATATAATATACAGTCACGTGTTTACTAACTTTATCAAATGATTTTTTATTTATGTCTCGGTCTGAATTACCAAAACTGATATATTTTATAAAAATTTGGAAAATAATTAAAACTTGTAGAACCAAATATAATTCTCACCATCCCAAAGTTTATTTTAAAATATACTCTATTAGTTTTGACTATTAGATATAATTATAACACTACATATAGTGTTTATTTAATTTATTAGATTTAAAATATTATACTCAAATTATTAATATACTTTTAACTATCTATAGCTGTATTATTTTATATGGCCAGCTTTTACAACCATAAGCAAGGATATTATTAAGCTTTATTTAACTGTTTTCTCTTAAATAATTTATTACACTGTTATATACCAGGTATTTTCAGCTTTAAATTGTACTATAAAAATCTAATTATCCTATTATTATTTATATATCATACAAACATAACTTGAAATTTAAAATTTTTTTAGTAATTGACCTTTCTACCCTATTATGACCTACAGATAAGGGCACAATATATATATATATATATATATATATATATAAACAATTCAACCTTTCTATTTATATTAATTACGATTAGATATTTCAAATAAAAAATGTCCCTGTTTATACAATGATGTTGTTGTGATATTTGAGATCTTATATCACCAAATCATGTGTATTTATTAAATAATCAATCCCTTTTTATGGATTTGATTTACACTCATTACTCCATATAGATTATACTGCAAAATATAAGAAGATATAAAATATGGATTATTACTTTATTTCTTAACTAAAATAATTTTATTATAATATTATGAAATATTACATTTTACTTGTGTTTATAGTTTATGATATTCGCCATTTAAACTCTCTCTCTCTCTTTACCTGGTACTAAGAAGATATTAATATGATAATTATGAAATGGTTGATTTGTTTTCTGATATCACACTCCATTCTTCTATTGTCTTATTATCAAACTCTATAATAAAATACAACAAATAAAACTATTATACTATACCATATTAATATGAAAACTTATCTCCTAATAAACTATGTTCAATTTTCAATTTATGATACCATGCTAAATGTTGATAGAGCACTCTTTGTTGCATCCTAAAACAAACATTTTTATCTTCATTTTATCTAATAATTTATGTGTTCAACGCCTATTTGCAAGCTATTAGATAGACCTGGGTCTCTTTTTATGCAGACTTATTTAAAATGATTTTGAAGTTACACGAGTCCTGTTTCACCAGAAGTTGAACTCCGATAATGTGCTATTACTTTAAATAATAAATTTTGCACACTTACATTATACTGAAAGTAATAGCACATTATTGGAATTCGACTTTCATCTTAGTAATTTCAATATATTCAGTGCTTTATAATAATAAGATTTTATGCAATAAAATTAAAATCATGTTTTCCACATTTTATGTATACACACCTAAATTTTACAAGATTATAATGTAAATTTGTTCAAACATTGTGTATGTTAATTTTGTATTTGAAATCACATTCTGTTTTTGCTTTTTAAAAAGAATGTAATCAATTATTAATCATTTAGTGTCCACAAGTTCAGTTTTATAAGGTCAGAAATGGCAGTGGGCACAATTAAATTTGACAATTAAAAATCAAAATCTGATTTTTAATTGTAATTAACAATTTAAATTTACTTACAACAGCATAAAATTAATGTGATGTGAAATTTGATTTTTAAACAGAATTGAAAATTAAAGACAAAAATAAGAATTTAATTTTTAGTTGTTTGTTTCATAAACAATTAATAAAATCATCATCTCAAAGATTAATTACTAATTATGTTGTCACCAGAAAACCGTTGACACAACATGAGTGTGAAGTTGGCACTAGTTGTTTGCAAGCAAATCGCAAATACCTAGAATAATTAAAACATGTATAAAAAATGTAAATTACTGTACTGTAAATTATGCATAAAAATATATTATTTTGAATAAAATTAAATATTATAGTTAAAAAAAGTTTATCTTGTATCAATTTTTTTCAAATTTGAATTTTTTTATTAGTCATATTTTATTTCCTTATTTTTTTTTTTTTTGCACGAATTTTAAAGTAATTTTACATTGGTGATTTGCTTTTATGCGAATTTTGAAAAATCACAGACTGCATCCCCCCCCCTTTTTCAATGTAAGTTACGTCTATTTTAGCATGATTTTGTTTGTGAAGTTTTTTCTGAGGAACCTATCTATCGCGTAAAACTAGACCCAGGTGTATATGTCTTAGAAATAATAGCCAATAATGAACTATAAAATAAAATTAGCTATAACTCTATTATCATTATATTAAAACATTGATAGTTAAACAGTATATCAAACTTTTAATATAATCATTTATTATTTCAATATTATATTCGGACACAGGCATATCTCTTCTTTTTATAATAAATAGATTTAACTACTTTTGTGAATATATTTCACTAGCTCATTGTTCATATCCATTTATTTTAATTATATAATATTATTTAATAAAATAAAAACTTTAAACAATTAATTGCATAGATAAACAAATGAAATTAATTATTAACTTCTTTATGTATTTATTTATCCTCCTCCACATTGATAATGATTATTTTAAAGTATAAAAATTAAACGATATACAAATATTATGTTACAAGTTTTTTTAAAAAAATATTAATTTCATTGTTTTTAAAAAAATAGTTTTTAATAATAATCATTCCAATGTTTCAGACTGTTTATGCACCAACATTCCTCCCAGGTATGCTCCTTATGTTTTAATTAGAATATCACAAAATTATATTATTCCAATGTAAACAGATTATTAACAATTTATCAGGTTCTTTTCCCATGATAATCGAAGATTATCTTGAACATGCATCTTGTATTTTATTCAGATGCTCACTTCAGTCTTCTCAATATTCCACACATACTTTTTGTCATGGTTGTTATTTAAAGTAGAACATTTTACATTTTCTCTTTAACTATAGTCAGATATGATCTTCAATGTATATTTCATATTCTAAAATAAGCTAATATTTATCCCATTTATTTTTTTCCACTGTTTCACCTCCTATACATATTTATTTCTTCAGTGATTATTCTATTTCTTAGATCTTTCTTTTCATTGAAAATTTTAATAAATAAATCTTTCATTTTCCACGCAGACTACTATTATTTATTACAAATATAAATATATTCATTTAACATTTTTCATTTACATTTGCCTTATATTACATCCATATATCTTTCTAACTTTTAATCCTTCATATATATATATATATATATATATATATATATATATATATATATATATATATATATATATATATATATATATATATATATATATATATATATATATATAAAAATTTTAGAAAATACAGTATTTAAAAGTTTATAAAAATATATCTATCACCATCATGTAGAAGTGCTATCAATTATCTATGTAGTTTTTGTCAACTAATACTTTTAAAATGTCAGCTTTCCCATAATTTCACGATGTTAACTTTTCCATAATTCCATGAACTTACTGCTTGGTTGTATTAGATCCTAAGTTCTGGGTGCAATGCTATCAGATCCAAGGCTCCTCATTGATGAAGACCACAAGCCAGAAACTAGTCTGGGAATATTGAATAAGCAGGCACTAGATGGGGATTTTATGCACAAGCCTTCTGGCATCCATTGATTACTCAACTTGCTGTGTGTGGCAATACGTATAGTGAAATTTGCCTGTTTTAATTAAATCTTTCTCATATTTATAAAATAACATCACTTCTTTATTTATTATTATTATTATTATTATTTCTTTCAGTTTCCAATATTTTTACATTATGATAATTAATCTCAAAACCATATATACATGATTTATTATGATCATAAAAGAAAGAAACTGATAAATTATCATTATTTTTATAATTTTGTTTTGTATTTGACTCTTAAACCAATAGCAAAAAAAGGATATATTCCATATAAAGCAAAGGTACCAATGACACAGAAAATGGCAGGTTTTAAGTGTTTCTTATTTAGAAATGATAACCTTTGTAAATATGCATCAGATAAAACCAAAAATATTGATATTTATTATAATGACTTGTTAAATGTTGGATATAATTATCATTGGGTTTATTATACTGTTAAAAATATTAATTCTCCATATAAAAATAATATTAATAAAAATGTTAATTCTTCTGATAGAAAATTTTGGAGATCAACACCATATATTTTAAAACACCAGGCAAGTCTCATTAATAATATTTATAAAGGTACATGTGATATTGCATTTTATGCACCACCTACATTAAATAAATTAATAAATAATTCAAAACATAAGTGTTTATTGTCAAATAAAAATTGTATCATTTACACATGTACATGTAGGTGTGGCAGTGTATATATAGGTAAATCAATTCACATTGGAAAAAAGAACAAAGGAGCAATTGTTATTAATAAAAAGGGTTCAAAATACAAAACAAAATTATAAAAATAATCATAATTTATCAGCTTCTGTCTTTTATGACCAAAATAAATTATGTATATATGATTTTGATTTTAATTATAATAATTTAAAAGTATTGCAGGTTGTAATGTTATAATTGACTATTTATTAGTCTTCATTACATGGACATGTTTATTTCATGTTTAAAAAGATTTATTTAAACTTCATTGTATCAATATTTTATTCTCTTTGGTCAAGTTGCAATCATTAAGTGTCAATATATATTTATTGGACCATTATTGTGAGTTGATTTCCACTTTTGCTATTAAAAGGAGAGAGGTTGCCTTAACAACAATGAAAAATATTGATTATTACTTATGTTGGTATGTTTAGATGTTGACTGGTATCTAATGGATATATATATATATATATATATATATATATCACATATATATATATATATATATATATATATATATTGTGACCCTCTGAATGTGCACAAAGAATGAATAGTTGCATTTTGATAAAAAAAAAATGAAATAGCCTTAATTTTTTTTTTTTAAATTTTCTATTAAGTCTCTCAAACCTTATATGTGAGTCACTTATGTATTTTGATTAGCAGTTTCATAAGCATTTATTATTATTATTATTATTATTATTATTATTATTATTATTATTATTATTATTATTATTATTATTATTATTATTATTATTATTATTATTATTATTATTATTATTATTATTATTATTATTATTATTATTATTATTATTATTATTATTATTATTATTATTATTATTATTATTATAGTTAATGAAGTATTTAATGCAGGAAAGAGGGGTTATTTATTATAGGAATTGATATATTTTGTTAGGAAGATGCAAAGTTATTTTATTTTAGTGTAGTATTGGTTTGAATGGTTCCCTAATCTTTTATTCATTGATACCTATCATATTGTCCACATTAATAGTCATTTCAATTATATTTAGTCAAGATAGTTTAATATTTAGGTTGCAGTACATGTGCATGCATGTATGTCTGTATTATGTTTCATTTTATTTTCATCTTTTAATAACACTAAGCAATAGTACATTTAACATGAAGACATTTAAATTACAATAATTATCTTTAATAATTTAACAAATATATATATATATATATATATATATATATATATATATATATATATATATATATATATATATATATATATATATATATATATATATATATATATTGTACCCTTACTTCTTGATATATAAAATAGTTTAAAAATACAACTAGCTCAGTTACTTTATTATGTTTAATTAAAATTTGCATATCTATCTTTAATATATTTTTATATTATCATATCTTAATTAAATTTATTATCAATCATCAAAATCAATATAGTTCTAGATTATATTAATTAAATAAGTATTTAATTATCGGAAGAGACTGCTGAAGTAAAGTTACAAAGTAATAAGCAGATTTACACTGAGTCAATATCTCCCAAGATACTGTCTCAATGGCATAAGAATACTATCACTACCCTATCACTTTACCACTACATCTATAGCATTCTTATGGCTTTTAAATGAAATAAATTATCTTTAATAATACTAAAATAATTCCTAACTTTTAATTTAAAATATAATTAAATAATCTCAGGTTCTTCTAAGCTGTTTTAAAATAATAATAACTCATGTAAATAAGTATGATGTGGGATTTTATATCAAACTTAAATACACCTAACTTATTTAATAATAATAATAAATACTAATCTTAGAGTGTAATTTAATCTCATCTATTTCTATGATATAATCAATCATTAAATGAATAAACAATCATATGTATATCTTTTATTTCATATGGTATCTTCATTTTAAAATAGATCAAAATCTTATACTTAATAATCTGTGGCAATAAACAATATTGTATTCTTATAATGTGCATTATAATCATCTTATGACCATTGTAATATTTATGTTCATGTCAATCAATTCTTATAAAATAATGTTAAGCAAATATGGTATTCAATTCTAAGTAATAATAACAAATTCAATTTTGTGCAAATATTATGTTTATTTCAAATCATCTGATGTCAAAATGCTGAGGTGAAAATAATGAAACTTGACACACTTTTAAAACAAATTAACAAATTTATTTACAATAACTTCAAATAAAATTTATTTACACTATTTACAATTTAAAATTTATAACAACAAATAAATAAAAATAAGAAATACAAATATAAGAGGCTTACACTGTTATTAACTTATGTACTTAATAAGCAATTACACATTGCTTCAAATGCTATATTAATATTATTACAGTGTGTTTTTCTTAAAACTTAGATTTGAAAAATAAATAGTAGTAATCTTTAATTATTACAAATAATAATACATGTCAAGATTATCTATGTAGTATGTGTAGATAATGTAACTCTACCTATTAAATAACTACATTAATTAAATATCATTTATAATGTATTATCATGTATTCACTTTGTTATTAGCATTGCCTAATAACTTTATATAAAATTAAGATGTCTTTGTAATGTAAACAAATAATTGACTGTACTTATACTTTACTTAATGTAATTCCTGTTATACATTTTATAAAATATGCATTCTATATTTGTATTATTCAAACATTAATATTTAAATCATTTATCAATTTCAAATTCATAAAAACATTACATTAGATAAATTTTATGATTCCTTTCTGTGTAAAATCATTATTTTACCCTATGTGCTTTACTAACCTTTCTAATAAATTTCTATCTATAAAACATATTCTAAACTTATTTAAAACATTTTCCGGAAAACAAATATCAACTTCAAATAAAATATTCATTATCCAAATTACTCATACTATATTGTCTATACTTAGTAAACTTTTCAATCTAAATATAGGCTTCTACTCATAACGTAACTTAGCTTATTCAATAAACAAAATACACAAAAATATAGACTTTTAAAATCCTTTTCTAAATTGCAAAAATAAAATAATTACTTAGATAAATAATAAACATCATTTTAATACTAAGCATAAATAAAAATATCAAAATTATTTACGAAAGAATCATATAATTATTTCTAAGCTTTTACATAATGTTGTATCATGTTTATATTATAAATTAAAAATTATGCATATTTTAATAAAGTTTGTTGTCAATATAATGTATGTGTTTTCATAATATATTTATCCATTCATTCTACAACAACATAATATTCAGTTGATCTAAAGAAAAACATATTAAATTCATTAAAAATCATTATACAATATTTTTTACCATAATAATAATATTGTCCATTCTGCTATCCAGTATTCTTCGGAATTTGCAGCTTCATAAAATAAAAAATCATTCACATTTTCACTCATAAACATTCATTAGAATATTCCGTGTTATATTAATTATAAAAATAAGTTTATGTAATTAATTATTATATTATTTTAAAGTTACTATTTAATAAATGTACCTAACCTACTTTTTAAGAGTTTAATAATATTTAAATTTTATGTTAAATAAATAAAATAAATTTATATTACATATTCCATCGTTGATTTTTCCTACCATAAAAGTTCCAACAAATATCCTCCGTATAAAGTCAATAAAACACTATTTCCTGTTCCGTTGAATCACGTGCTTCTTGAAAGTTTATAATAAAAATGATAACGTTTATTTTTTTAAAAATAAAAATAAGTTTCCCAAGAAAACAAAATAAAATTCAAAAAACAGTTTATAAGTTCTTTTTGGATCCAGTTTTTCATAGAATATTATTCACAAAGTTATTATTTCAAAATTAATTTATAATTGTTGAATTATTCTCCTTTAATTATTTTCATTAACTTAGTTTGGCCTAAACTAGTTTGGCCTGGACGTCCACGTATTATTTTGCGCATTTATAAATAATATATTCAGGTAAGAATTAATTTCTTCATCTATAACGACCTGCGTTTAGATTATTTCGATATAGCAATTTTATTATATTGCAATTTTCAATAATCATATTTATAGTCTATTTGCCTTTTTAAAACGTCAATATTTAGTCTTTTAGCATAAAGACTTAACAAGGCAAGTATTTATTTAAAATTACTACTGCTTCTTATATCTTTCCTTAAGATACATATTTTACTTCTATAATTTGTCAAAATACTTTCTTTTACAGAAATATTTATATTTCTTTAAAATATCTATTAGTAATAGACAATAGTAATTTAACTTTTGAAAACTATTTATAGTCCAAAATACTACTTTTCTCCATCTTGTAGTTTTATGTTCTAATCCAGCGTCTGTTACTTTTCCAGCATAAAGTTTCTGATAAATTTCTCCGATACGTGATGTTTCCATTGATTATTTGTACGTAAATTGAGTTTCGATATTGAGAAGATGATAGGGAAAATTAAGTTTCTACTGCATATTCATTACTTTAAAATATTATAAATTATTCAATAACACTCTTATAATTTTACAACTGATTTTAAGAGCGTTTCTAAATTTACTTAGCTATTTTCTTAATAGCACAAACGACTTAGAAGTTTTATTGTAGAGAGCCCCCCTCAACAATTGAATCCAGCTTTTATAGTGGAAGAGACTCCACATCTGATTGGTTCGATTAAACAATCAAACTTTGCTTATTTACATATTTACCAACACAATATTAAAAATAAATAATGACTTATTTAATATTTAATATTTTATCAAATTCTTTTAAAACAATATTTATCGTTTATTTAAATCTATTAAACATTCTTTTGAAATATTATTTCTCACTTAATTTAAATCTTAACTTTTATAAGATCATTTAAAATAAATAAATCTTTTTAAATACGTTACATTTTTAAGACAATATTTTTAAAATCAAATTTAATATTTTACATTAATATCTTTATTTTTATCTCGTGATAACTCACGTATTATTTATAAATTTTACAACATGATTTTGTAAAATAATAATTGCAACTTTATTAGACAACTTCCACGCGTGTGTGTATAACATCTGTTCTTTATAATACAAGAACGCTTGTCTAAAAATAAACTTAACAATTGCTTTATTTTAAAATAAATATTTTTAAATATTTAAGATATTATAATAGATTTTAAAATAATTATTTGATATGATTAAAATCAAATATTAATCTCAATTTAAGTACTTATAATTTAAAATATTTTTATTCACTTTTAACATATATTTCAAATTAAATAAATATTTTTGTCTAATTTTAACTTGTCTTTTAAATACTTTAGCTTTAAACATTTGTTATTAAATTTATTAATGCAGTATTACATCATAATCATCATCATTTTAATATCTTCTCAAGATCAACACAATTCACATATCAAATACTCATAGATTGCTTTAATTAAACTTATGGTAACATTACCACAAGCAAAGTCAACATCACATCTTTAAAATACTTCTTAAATTTAAAATTTTCCACTAGATTAGCACAAAACTTAAATGGTGACCCATATAAAAGGGCACATATTCCCCTCCTTCGGATAAAATTTTAAATTTAACCTTCATCTTTAACATCTTTACTCCACATTTATCAATTTTATCTTTCTTATCATTTAAATATCATAACACATTACTTTATCACAAAGTTTCATAAAGCATTGAAATATCATCTCAAATTTCACTAAGGAAACACTTTTAAATAAACTACAATGACTTCTTTACTTCATAAATTAAGTTTCACTTCTCTTTACTTATCTCTTAATTAGGTTACTTTCATTTCCCTAATATTTCTACAAATATCAAGTATTTAAATTCTCTTAAATACACCTTTTACATAAGCTACTAAAAATACATATTATTATAGTTAATACTATATTTTAAATTACTCTATGTATTTTATTTATAACTTATTGCTAATTTCATTAGCAATCTTATAGATTATTATTCAGCAAATCTATATATTTCTCTTTTAAAATGATTAACTTCATCTTTTAAGATTGATCACTTTCATGATCACTACCTTAATACAAATTAATCTTTTATAAGATTTAATTATATATACTTTAAACATATGAGTTTTATACTCTTTAACTCTATTATTTAACTTCTTGTTTAAAATATATTTACTTCAATAGCTAATTCCATTTCTACTTAGTCATTATGACAAAACTTATTTCTTCTTAAAATATCATTTACATATTTTGTAAATTTCTTCAGCTAAACTTTATTCATCATGCTAATTTATTATATAATAAATTATTTCCTTATGTGAATAAAGCATTAGTATTTAAACATTACATTAAAATATCTATTCACAACATTTTTACAATTGTAACTCACACATCAGAAGGAAAAAGAATTAAATTCCTTGCATTACACGTCACTTTTTCCCCATCTAGTGTGGTTAACATCAAGGTATTTTCACCTTACTTTGAAAGTTGCAAACATAGAAATATCTCATGTTTGTTTTACAAAGCCCAAAAAAAAAAAATAATATAATGCCATAACACATTATCAAACACATATCTTCTTTAAGAATTACCTGTCTTAATTATTAAATATATTCTTCTTTAAATCTAAACTTTAATTCTCTTTCTCTTTTCTTAAATCTCACTTTAACTTTTCCTATCTTCTTTCCTTTACTAAGATTATTCTCAAGAAAATCTGTTATAAATTTCTTATGCTTTGGATATTTAAGTCTTACTTTTATCTTGCTTAAATCTTTATTCCAATTAAGTTTTCCATTTATAACTTCATCGTTAGGTATTAAGTTCCTAATTCCTTCAAATAATATTTCTTTAAAAATATCAGCTTGTACATGAATACTTTTATCATCAATAATACATTTAGATATCATTTCTTGCAGTTTATTCTTAAATTTATTACTACTGATATCTATAATTTTAAATAATTCATGCTCCAACAACTCTAAATACTTTTGCTTTGAAGATTTTGACTTTATCTTCGTAAATCTCCCAAATCTTTTATCATCAACATAATATTTCTTTAAATTATTAATTTGGTCCATAATTCTTTCTCCATCTAACTTCTCATAGGATTTACACATTCCTATCATTTCTTTAGTTAATGTAAAATACGCTTTGGGATTTTCCAGTATTTTTTCATATAATTCATTCCTACTATTAATTATTTTAATAGATTTTATAGGAATCTCTTTTCCATTCTGAACTACATCTTCTTTAATACTTCTAACTTCTTCATTAATATGATTTATATCATACTTTACTTCATAAATTTCATCTTTTACATTTAAATTATTACTCTCTATTTTCTGATCTAACTCACTATTTTTTACTTGCCATTGGCTAGTAGATTCTTCTATTTGCTCTTTCACACCTTTAATTATATTTTCTGACAATTCTCTAAATTTTCTGTCTAAAAATTCTTCTTTTTTATCATGACTTTTTATTACGTCTAACCTTATAGATTCAAGTACTTCCCCCTGTTTACTCAATCTTCTATCTAGATTATCCATTCTATTTATTATTCTTCTCCATAATTCTTTAAAACTTCTCTAATAGAATTATTCCCTTCTTTCTTTTAATCATCTATATTATTATCTTCTTTTAAAGAATCTAATTTAAGACTATTTTTATAACTCTCCTCTTTTATTTCTTTCACTTCTTTTAAAGACACTCTCCTCTTTCATTTCTTCTTTTAAAGAATTTCTTTTCTCTCTCATTTCTTTCATTTCTTCTCTAAATTTTTTATTCTCCTCTTTCACATCAAATTTCATATTCATATTTTTTATTTCTTCTCTTAGAGACTTACCATTCTTTTTTATTTCTCTTTTATTTCCTCTTTTAGAACTCATAATACTTTGATTCATTAATTCTAAATATCTTATAACATCAGACTATTGAAAAGTTCTCTACATCTTTCTTAGTTTTCACTACTTCTTTTTCTACAGTTTTAAAAATTATCTCTTCCCTCCTCCTCTATTTCACTATCCATATTTTGAGTATTTTCTAATACTATTTCTGAATTTGCTAATTTCTCTATTTCTTTACTCTCCACACAACTATTATCTTCTACAACAAAATTTGACATTTCAACTTCTAAATCTTTATCCCAATTATCCATTTTTTATATTTTTTTAAAATTCAATCCTAACAATATGCAGTACTTATTATTTTATACTTTTTTAAAATACAATTCCCCATCAACCTTCCCATCTCCACTCAACTCACTTTTACAACTAATCATATAATAGTATCCTCAAAAACTCTACATTACTTACTATTAAATAATTATATAAATTTCAATAACAAAATTGTGTCATATCATTTATTTTTACACCTATGACCCACAGACAATTTGCACATAATATAATATTAAATATCCATTTAAAATATTTCAAGAATTGATATGGTCACATTATAATATAATTATTTGCCACATTTCTACAATTTATTGTTTTATTAACTTAAAATCAACATAGTATTTAACTTCAAAGAATATTCATATTACAGATACCACATGAAAATATAATACTCTACTAATAAAATTTTTATTTTAATTTTATTTTAATTTTATAATCAACATCTAATCAATTATAAATATTATTATAAAATACTAATTATACTTATCACTTTATTCTCCTAACATATACTAATCCTAAAATTATATCTATCTTAATCCTTAATTAAATATTTAGCCTAAAACGTTGTAGCCAAAAACTTTCTTGACCACTTATCGGGCTGATAAAATTGTAACTTTAACATATCAGACCGATAACGTTTGAACATCTAAATCCTACTTAAACATATCATGCCAATAACGTTGAGCGCCAAAATCTTCCTACCCTTTGTACCCTTACTTCTTGATATATAAAATAGTTTAAAAATACAACTAGCTCAGTTACTTTATTATGTTTAATTAAAATTTGCATATCTATCTTTAATATATTTTTATATTATCATATCTTAATTAAATTTATTATCAATCATCAAAATCAATATAGTTCTAGATTATATTAATTAAATAAGTATTTAATTAAATTATGAGACTGCGAAGTAAAGTTACAAAGTAATAAGCAGATTTACACTGAGTCAATATCTCCCAAGATACTGTCTCAATGGCATAAGAATACTATCACTACCCTATCACTTTACCACTACATCTATAGCATTCTTATGGCTTTTAAATGAAATAAATTATCTTTAATAATACTAAAATAATTCCTAACTTTTAATTTAAAATATAATTAAATAATCTCAGGTTCTTCTAAGCTGTTTTAAAATAATAATAACTCATGTAAATAAGTATGATGTGGGATTTTATATCAAACTTAAATACACCTAACTTATTTAACAATAATAATAAATAATAATCTTAAAGTGTAATTTAATCTCATCTATTTCTATGATATAATCAATCATTAAATAAATAAATAATTATATGTAGATCTTTTATTTCATATGGTATCTTCATTTTAAAATAGATCAAAATCTTATACTTAATAATCTGTGGCAATAAACAATATTGTATTCTTATAATGTGCATTATAATCATCTTATGACCATTGTAATATTTATGTTCATGTCAATCAATTCTTATAAAATAATGTTAAGCAAATATGGTATTCCATTCTAAGTAATAATAACAAATTCAATTTTGTGCAAATATTATGTTTATTTCAAATCATCTGATGTCAAAATGCTGAGGTGAAAATAATGAAACTTGACACACTTTTTAAAACAAATTAACAAATTTATTTACAATAACTTCAAATAAAATTTATTTACACTATTTACAATTTAAAATTTATAACAACAAATAAATAAAAATAAGAAATACAAATATAAGAGGCTTACACTGTTATTAACTTATGTACTTAATAAGCAATTACACATTGCTTCAAATGCTATATTAATATTATTACAGTGTGTTTTTCTTAAAACTTAGATTTGAAAAATAAATAGTAGTAATCTTTAATTATTACAAATAATAATACATGTCAAGATTATCTATGTAGTATGTGTAGATAATGTAACTCTACCTATTAAATAACTACATTAATTAAATATCATTTATAATGTATTATCATGTATTCACTTTGTTATTAGCATTGCCTAATAACTTTATATAAAATTAAGATGTCTTTGTAATGTAAACAAATAATTGACTGTACTTATACTTTACTTAATGTAATTCCTGTTATACATTTTATAAAATATGCATTCTATATTTGTATTATTCAAACATTAATATTTAAATCATTTATCAATTTCAAATTCATAAAAACATTACATTAGATAAATTTTATGATTCCTTTCTGTGTAAAATCATTATTTTACCCTATGTGCTTTACTAACCTTTCTAATAAATTTCTATCTATAAAACATATTCTAAACTTATTTAAAACATTTTCCGGAAAACAAATATCAACTTCAAATAAAATATTCATTATCCAAATTACTCATACTATATTGTCTATACTTAGTAAACTTTTCAATCTAAATATAGGCTTCTACTCATAACGTAACTTAGCTTATTCAATAAACAAAATACACAAAAATATAGACTTTTAAAATCCTTTTCTAAATTGCAAAAATAAAATAATTACTTAGATAAATAATAAACATCATTTAAATACTAAGCATAAATAAAAATATCAAAATTATTTACGAAAGAATCATATAATCATTTCTAAGCTTTTACGTAATGTTGTATTATGTTTATATTATAAATTAAAAAATTATGCATATTTTAATAAAGTTTATTGTCAATATAATGTATGTGTTTTCATAATATATTTATCCATTCATTCTACAACAACATAATATTCAGTTGATCTAAAGAAAAACATATTAAATTCATTAAAAATCATTATACAATATTTTTTACCATAATAATAATATTGTCCAATCTGCTATCCAGTATTCTTCGGAATTTGCAGCTTCATAAAATAAAAAATCATTCACATTTTCACTCATAAACATTCATTAGAATATTCCGTGTTATATTAATTATAAAAATAAGTTTATGTAATTAATTATTATATTATTTTAAAGTTACTATTTAATAAATGTACCTAACCTACTTTTTAAGAGTTTAATAATATTTAAATTTTATGTTAAATAAATAAAATAAATTCACATTACATATTCCATCGTTGATTTTTCCTACCATAAAAGTTCCAACAAATATCCTCCGTATAAAGTCAATAAAACACTATTTCCTGTTCCGTTGAATCACGTGCTTCTTGAAAGTTTATAACAAAAATGATAACGTTTATTTTTTTAAAAATAAAAAATAAGTTTCCCAAGAAAACAAAATAAAATTCAAAAAAACAGTTTATAAGTTCTTTTTGGATCCAGTTCTTCATAGAATATTATTCAAAAAGTTATTATTTCAAAACTAAGTTATAATTTATAAAATTATCCTTCAATTATTTTCATTAACTTAGTTTGGCCTAAACTAGTTTGGCCTGGACGTCCACGTTTTATTTGCGCATTTATAAATAATATATTCAGGTAAGAATTAATTTCTTCATCTATAACGTCCAGCGTTTAGATTACTTCGATATAGCAATTTTATTATATTGCGTTTTTAAATAATCATATTTATAGTCTATTTGCCTTTTTAAAACGTCAATATTTAGTCTTTTAGCATAAAGACTTAACAAGGCAAGTATTTATTTAAAATACTACTGTATCTTATATCTTTCCTTAAGATACATATTTTACTTCTATAATTTGTCAAAATACTTTCTTTTACAGAAATATTTATATTTCTTTAAAATATCTATTAGTAATAGACAATAGTAATTTAACTTTTGAAAACTATTTATAGTCCAAAATACTACTTTTCTCCATCTTGTAGTTTTATGTTCTAATCTAGCGTCTGTTACTTTTCCAGCATAAAGTTTCTGATAAATTTCTCCGATACGTGATGTTTCCATTGATTATTTGTACGTAAATTGAGTTTCGATATTGAGAAGATGATAGGGAAAATTAAGTTTCTACTGCATATTCATTACTTTAAAATATTATAAATTATTCAATAACACTCTTATAATTTTACAACTGATTTTAAGAGCGTTTATAAATTTACTCAGCTATTTTCTTAATAGCACAAACGACTTAGAAGTTTATTGTAGAGAGCCCCCTCAACAATTGAATCCAGCTTTTATAGTGGAAGAAACTCCACATCTGATTGGTTCGTTTAAACAATCAAACTTTGCTTATTTACATATTTACCAACACAATATTAAAAATAAATAATGACTTATTTAATATTTAATATTTTATCAAATTCTTTTAAAACAATATTTATCATTTATTCAAATCTATTAAACATTCTTTTGAAATATTATTTCTCACTTGATTTAAATCTTAACTTTTATAAGATCATTTAAAATAAATTAAATCTTTTTAAATACGTTACATTTTTAAGACAATATTTTTTAAAATCAAATTTAATATTTTACATTAATATCTTTATTTTTATCTCGTGATAACTCACGTATTATTTATAAATTTTACAACATGATTTTGTAAAATAATAATTGCAACTCCATTAGACAACTTCCACGCGTGTGTGTATAACATCTGTTCTTTATCACAAGAACGCTTGTCTAAAAATAAACTAACAATTGCAGTATTTTAAAATAAATATTTTTAAATATTTAAGATATTATAATAGATTTTAAAATAATTATTTGATATGATTAAAATCAAATATTAATCTCAATTTAAGTACTTATAATTTAAAATATTTTTATTCACTTTTAACATATATTTCAAATTAAATAAATATTTTTTGTCTAATTTTAACTTGTCTTTTAAATACTTTAGCTTTAAACATTTGTTATTAAATTTATTAATGCAGTATTACATCATAATCATCATCATTTTAATATCTTCTCAAGATCAACACAATTCACATATCAAATACTCATAGATTGCCTTAATTAAACTTATGGTAACATTACCACAAGCAAAGTCAACATCACATCT